>NIJG01000370.1:84681-109978 GCA_002201625.1 Euglossa dilemma
CCGATCTTCAAATTCATACATGAAATTAAGGTGCTCGCCACTAAAATGTATAATAATTTGATTCTCTGAACACGAAGGTACACTCTCGATCCAGCGGGTTAGCTTCTCGGAAGGTCTGACCTTCGGTAAGTGGTTTGACTCTATACGAATATGTAACGATCAGCGACGGTCTGACGTTCTACTCTAGTACTGAAGCCGTGAATGAAGGCGACTATTGCCAATACTGTTGAGCGGATCAACTTCCGGAAAACATGGATTGACTCTCGGAATCACAGAATTGGTGAAGCTATTGACTTAGCCGTTCGATCGCAATGAAGGTCTCATCGTTCTCCGATGGTTTGGCACAAGATCTTCTAATTGATACATGTAATTAAGGTGGTCGTCGCTAAAATGAGTACTAATTTCTTTCTGTGAACTCGAAATTATACTCGCGATACAGCGGGTTAGGTTCTCAAAAGGCGAGGCCATCGGTAAAAAGATTTATCCTGTGCCAGTAGATAGTGTTCTGCAATGGTTCGCCTCAGTACTTTCATATTGAGACGGTGAATTATGGTGTCTAATACTGTACTGTGGATTTACTTCCGGAATACTTGATTTCACTGTTGGAATCACAGGAAAGGTGAAGCTATTGCCTTAGCCATGTGAGTCTCACATAAGGTGGTACCGTTCTCGAACCGTTTGACCCCCGATCTATTAGTTCATGTATGAAAACAAGGCGACCGTGTTTATAATGTATAGTAACTTTTTCCTCTGTCCGCGTGATATACTCTCGGCCCAGCGGATTAGACATTCGGTGGGAAAGCATATAAGTGAAACGTTTAACTTTATACCAATTGGTAACATGCTCAAATGGAGTGACGGTCTACTCTAATATTATAACCGTGATTCAAGGTGTCTAATGCCATCATTGATCTGCGGATTTGCAACCGGAATAAATGGGTTGACTCCCGGAATCATAGGATTGATGCAGCTGATAATTAAGCCGATCGATTCGTAACTAAGGTGGTAACGTTCTCGAACAGCTTTACCCTCGATTTTGTAATTCACACATGAAATTATGCGTGCACGTCACTAAAATGCAAATTAATCTGTTCCTCTAAATACGATGTTATACTCCCGAAACAACGGATTGGGCTTTCGGTGGGTGAGGTCATCAGTAAAACGTTTCACATTATACCAATTGTTCTCGATCCCGAAATTATAGACGTTCTAGTTTAAAATCAAACCATGAATTAAGGTGTCTATTGCCCGTACCATACAGTGAATTCAGTTTCGTATTATCTGGATTGACTCTCAGACTCACAGGACAGGTGATCCTAATGACTTAGCCGTTCTGCTCGCAAAGAAGGTGGTAACGATCTCGAACGGTTTGAAAATCGATATTCTCATTCAAACATGAATTTGAGGTGCCGTCGCTCAACAGTAAACAGATGTGTTTCTCTAAACACGAATTTATACTTTTGAGATGGCGGGTTAGCTTCACTGGCGGTAAGGCATTCTGTAAAACGATTGACTTTATAGGAACTGGTAAAGTTCTCGAACGGTTAGACGGACTACTTTAATATTCAAACCGTGAATTATGGAGTCTATTGCCAATACTGTACAGTTCACTAACTCCCGGAGTATCAGATCTCCTATTACATACATGAAATTAAGGTGCGCGTTTGTAAAATGTCACCTTATATGTTTCCATGGACACTAAGCATGGCACTCCCTACAGCGGGATGGACTACTCTGTAGTTAAGACCTTCAGTAATGAGTTTGATTCTGTTCGTATAGGTAAGGTTTTCTACGTCTGTACGCCCTACTATAATACTCGACTAGTGAACTACGGTGTCAATTACCAATACTGTGCAGCGGATAGACTGCAGGAGTAACTGATTTGACTCATGGAAACACTGCATACGTGAAGCTATTGACTTAGCCGGCCGACTCCCTAAAAAATGGTGGCATCGTTTTCAAACGGTTTTTATATCTATTTTGCTATTTATACATGAAAATGTGGTGCCCGTTGCTAACACGTCTACTAATTCGTTTCCGTGCACATTGTGCTAGGCACCCGCTACAGCGGATTGCGTATTCGGAAGGTAAGGTATTCGGTATATTGAACGACTTTATACCAATTTATAATGTTCGCTGACAGTTTGAGTCTCTACCTTAATTTTCAGAAAGTGAATTAAGGAGTCTATTGAATATATTGCATAGCGGATATAGTCCTTCAATACTTGGTTCGAATCTCGGAATCGCAGGGTAAGTGAAGCTAGGGACTTAGATGTGCGAGTCCCAAAGATGGTGATAACGTTCTGGAAGAGTTTGCCCCTCAATCTACTAATTCATACATGAAATTAAGGTGGCCGCCACTAAAATGTAAACTAATATGTTTCTCTGAACATGAAGTTACACTCTCGATACGATGGGTTAGCTTTTCGGAAGGTGACGCTTTCGGTAAAATGTTTGCCTCTATTTCAATGGGTGCGTTCTACTTCGGGTTGACGGTTTGTATTAATATTCATACCCTGCACTAAGGTTTATACTGCCAATACAGTAGAGGGAATATACCCCTGGATTACCTCGTTTAACTCTCGGAATCGCAGGATATGTGAAGCAATTGAATGAGCCGTAGGACTCTGATAGAAGGTGACATTATTGTCCAACGCTTTGACTCTCGGTGATTATATGTACACATGAAAATGTAGTTTCCGTCTCCTATATTGTTCATTAATATGTTCTCGAGAACATTAAGGAGGACACTCGCTACAGCGGTTTGTGTTCTCGGAAGGTATGGTATTCGGTAAAAAGAATGACTTTAAACGAATTTTTAATGTTCTGCCACGGTTTGACTCCCTACTTTAATATTCATACCGTGACATAAGGTGCCTATGGGCTACAGTCTTCAGTACACATACTCCCTGAACACCTGACTTAATTCTTGCAAATACAAGACGGGCAAAGCTATTGACATATCCGTTCAGGTCTCAAAGTCGGTAGTAACGTTCTATGTTGGTTTTGCCCCCTATATTGTAATTCACACATGATGTTAAGGTACCCTTCACTAAAATGTATATTAATGTGGTCCTATGAACACGAAGTTATATATGGATATATAGGGATATCTTCACGGAAGGGAAGGCCTTTGCTAACAACTTTGACTCTATCCCAAATCGTATCCATCGACAACGGTTCGACTCTTCGCTTCGAGATTTATACCGAGAAATAAGGAATCGAATGCCATACTGTACAGCGGATTCACTCCCGAAATACCTGGTCCGACCCTCGGATTCTCATGGTAGGTGTAGCTATTGATCAAGCCATTCGACCCTCAAGAAGGTTGTTACCGTCCTCCAAGGGTTTGATCCTGGATACTCCTATTCATAAATGATACTAATGTGTGCGTCTTCGAATGTGTCACATAATTTGTTCCCGTGAACAGGAAGCAATGCAATTGCTACAGAAGGGGTTATGTACTTGGAGGGTAATGTGACTGGTAAAAATTTGTCTTTCGTTCAATTTGTCAAGTTCTCCAATAGATTGATCGTGTACCCTCATATTCATACCGTGAGGTGAGATGGTTATTGCCAATAGGACATTTACTCTTGGAACGCCCGCTCTGACTCTCGGAAACACAGGATGGTGAATCTATTGACTTAGCTGCTCGATTCTCAAAGAAAGTGTATGGTTTTCGAAACGATCGACTCACGATCTTATAATTCATAGATGAAATTAAGGTGCCCGTGACCGAAATGTATGCTAAACTGCTTCTGTGATCACGAAGTTACACACTCGGTGCATCGTGTGATGTTCCCGGAATGTAAGGCCTTCGATAAAAACTTTGACTCTATAGCAATAGGTATCGTTCTACAGCTGTTTGATTCTGTACATTGATATTCGGGTCGTATATTCAGGTATCCATTGCCAATTTGTTCAGCTGTCTTGCGCCTGGAATACCACATTTGATTCTCAGTATTACAAGATAGGTGAGGCTATTGGCACAGCCGTTCGGCTCCCAAAGAATGCGGTAATGATCTCAAACAGATTGTCTCTCGGTTCTGCTATTCATACTTGT
This sequence comes from Euglossa dilemma, assembly GCA_002201625.1. Lineage (NCBI taxonomy): Eukaryota > Metazoa > Arthropoda > Insecta > Hymenoptera > Apidae > Euglossa > Euglossa dilemma. The sequence goes on from NIJG01000370.1 coordinate 88,745, forward strand.
AAAAAATGATCCAGTCTACTAAAGAGTCTACTTATTTATTTTCGCGAACACTGAGCATGGCACATCCTGCAGCTGGCTACGTTTCTCCGAAGGTGTGGCCTTTGGTGATTAGTTTTACTCTATACCAATTCGTAACGTTCTACAACGGCTTGGTTCTGTACTGTAATACATATACCGTGAAATAGTGTGACTAATGCTATGCTGTACAGCGGGTTTACTCCGGGAATATCTTGCTTGACTCTCTGAATCACAGCTTAGGTGAAGCTACTGACATAGCCCTACCATCCTCAAAGAAGGTGGTATCATTCTCGAACAGTATGACATTCGATCGTCTAATTTGTACACGAAATTATTGTGTCTGTCCCTAAAATGTATACTAACTTGCTTGTCTGAAACGTCGTTATACTCAGAACGCAGCGGGTTATATTTACCGGAAGTTCAGCCTTCGGTAAACAGTTTGACTCTATAGCCATAGGTAGCGTTGTACAACATTGCTACTCTGTAGTTCAATATTTATACCGGGAGGTAGGGTTTGTAATGCCAATACTGTCCAGCGGATTGACTCCTGGAATACCTAGTTTTACTCTCAGAATCACAGGATAGGGAAGCTATTGACTTAGCTGTCAGACTCCCAAGGAGGGTGGTAACGATCTCTAACGGATTGACGCTATATTTTAGTATTCATATCTTGATTTATGGTGTCCATTGCCGATACTGTCCATTCAACATAATCCCGGATTGCCAGGATTGATTCTCGGTATCTCAGGATGGGCGAAGATATTGACATCGCCGTTCGACTCTCCAAGTGCGTGGTAATGTTCTCAAACGCTTTGACTATCGATATTCTAATTCATATATGAACTTAAGGTACAGTCACTAAAATATATACTAATGTGTTCCTCTGACCACAAGGTAATACTCTGGATGACGTCGGTGAAATTCGTAGAATGTAGGGCCTTGTGTAAAACGTTTGACTATATACGAATTGGTAACGCTCTCTAACTGTATCTGGCTCTACTTTAAAATTCAAACCGTGAATTATGGTGCCTATTGCCTATAGTGTACAGCAGATTGACTCCTTATATACCTTGTGCGACACTCGGAATCACAGGTTAGCTGAAACGATCGACTGAGCCGTTCGACTCTCAAAAAAGGCGGTAAAGATATCGAACGGTTTGACACGCGATCATCTAATCCATATATGAAAATAAGGGGTGCTTTTTATACAAGGTCGACTCGCTTGCTTCTATGAGCAATAGGCACGACACTCTCTGCAGCAGGTTAGGTTCTAGGATGGTAACATATTCGGTAAAAGGAATGACTACCCTTTGGTATACAGTCTCCAGCGTATTGACCTACTACGTTAATATTCATACCGTGAATTAAGATGACGATTGCCAATACTGTACAGCGGATTGACTCCCGGAGAACCTGGTTTGACTCTCGGAATCAGAAGGTAGGTGAAGCTATTGACATAGCCGCTCGACTCTCTCTGTAGGTAGTGTCGTTCTCAAACGGTTTGACCCTCGACCGTCTAATTCAAACACGAAATTAAGCTGCTCGTCACCCCAATGTATAATAATTTCTTCCTCTGGAAACGAAGTTATACTCTCGTTGCAGCGGGTCAGGTTCTAGGGAGGTACGGCCTTCGGTGAAAAGCTAAACTCCATACCAATAGGTAAAGTAGCACAACTGTGAGACTCTGTGCTTTAATATCTATGGCGGGAAGTAGGGCTTCTAATCTCGATACTGTGCAGCGGATTTACTCCCGGAATTCCTGGTTTGACGCTCGGAGTAACAGGATAGGTGAAGCTGTTAACTTATCCGTTCGACCAATGCAGAAGGTGGCAACGTTCTTAAAATGTTTAACACATGATTTCTTTATTCGTATACGTAATGAAGGTGTCCGGCATTAAAATGAATACTAATATGTTTCACTCGACACGAAGATTGATACAGCGAATCAGCTTCTAGGAACGTAATGCCATGGGTAGAAAGTTTGACTATGTAGCATTATTTAACGTTCTGTTACAGTATGACGGTCTGCTTTAATATCCATACCTTGAACTATGGCTCCTCTGGCCAATACAGTGCGGCGCATTTAATTCCGGAATACCTACTTTGACCTTCAGAATCTCAGGATAGGTGAAACTATTCAATTAGCCGTTCGTCTTTCACAGAAGGTGGCAAAGTTCTCGAGCGGTTTGACGCTCGATCTTCTATTTCATATATGAAGTGAAGGTGCCCGTCCCTGAAATGTATACTGATTTCTTTTTCTGAACACGAAGTTATACTTTCGATGCTACGGGTTAGTTTTTTTAAGTGTGAGGTCTTCGGTAAAACTTTTGAATTTATAGCACTTTGTAACGCTCTAAAACGGTTTGACGCTTGATTTTAATATTCAAACCACGAACTAATGTGCCTGTTTCCAAAACTCTTCTGCGGACATTCCACCGGAATACAAAGTTTGACTCTCCGAACTACAGGATAGGAGAAGCTATTGTCTTAGCCGTTCCTCACTCACCGAAGGTGGTAACGTTCTCGCACGGTATGGCGCTCCATTTCATAATTCACTCCGCAAAATAAGGTATATATTGCGAATTATGTACAGAGGATTTACTCCCAGAATACCTGGTTTGAATGTCGGAATCACAGCATGTATGAAGCTATTGGCATTGCTGTTTGTATCACGAAGTACGTGGTAACTTTCTCGAAAGGTTTGACTCTTGATCTTCTTATTCATAATGAAATTATGGTCTCCATCACTGAAATGTTTTCAAAATTGATCCTGTGAACACGAAGTTATACTCTCGATAAAGCCGGTGAGGTTCGCGGATGGTAAGGCATGCGGTAAAATGTTTGACTTTATACGAATTGGCAATGCTCTCTATCGGTTTGACGCTCTTCTATAATATTCAAACCGTGAAAAAAGGTGTCTATTGCCAATACTGACCAGCGGATGTTCTCTCGGAGTACCTGGTTTGACTCTCGGCATCAAAGGGTAGTTGAAGGTATTGACGTTGCTGTGGCACTATCATAGAAGGTGGTTATGTGCTCGGATGGTTTGACATTCGATTCTGCTACTCATGCAAGAAAGCAAGGTGTCCCTCTGCTTAAATATCTACTAATATGTTTCCGTGAACACTAAGCAAGACACTACCTGCGGCGGGTTAGGTCCTCGGAATGGTAAGGTATGGGGTACAATTTTCATCTCCATACTAATAGGTAACGTTCTGCAACGGATTGACTATATAGATTAATATTTATTCCGTGAATTAGAGTGTCTAATGCCTATGCTATACAGGGTACTTATTCCGGTAACACCTAGTTTGACTCTCGGAATCACAGGATAGTTGTAGCTACTGACTTATCCGTTGGACTCTTAAAGAAGGCTGTAACGTTCTCGAAAGGTGTGAGCCTCGGTCTTTAAAGCTATAGATGAAATTATGGCTCTCATCGCTAAAATATATACTAATGCGTTTCTCTGAACCCGAAGCTATACTCTAGATGCAGCGGTTTTGCCTCACGGAACGTAAGACCTTCGGTCATGAGGATGTCTTGATACCAATTGGCAACGCTCTAACCATGATCTAAGGTGACAATTGCCAAAACTCTTCAGTGGATTTGTTCGCGGAATACCGCGTTTGACTCAGGGAATCGCAGGGTACGTGAAACTATTGAGTTTGCAGTATAACGGTCTCGAATGGTTTGACTCCCTTTCTGCTTCTCCATAATGAAATTAAAGTGACCGTTACATAAGTATATACTAATTTCTTCCTCTGAAAACGAGGATACTCTCTGGATACGGCGGCTTAGCGTTTCCGAAGGTTGGCATATCGGTTAAATGTTAGACTCTATACCAATAGATAACATCTACAATGGATTGTAGGTCTGCTTTAATATTCAAACTGTGAATTAAGGCGGCTATTGCCAGTACTGTTCACTGGAATCACTCCCGTAATAACTGGATTGACTCTCGGAATAACAAAAGAGGTGTAGCTATTGATACTACGTTCGTCTGTCAAAGAATGTGGGCTCTTTCTAGAATTGTTTGATTGTCGAGTTTTCAATTCAGACTAAAAAGTACGTAGTTTGTCTGCTAAAATGTCTACTAATATTCTATCTCTGAACAGGAAGCCATATTCTCGAAGCAGCTGGTTTTGATCTTCGAGTATAAGGTCTTCGGTAAAACGTTTAACTTCAACCAATTCGAAATGTTCTCAAACGGTCTGACGTTCTACTTTAATGTTCAATTAATTATGGAATCCATTGCAAACTGAATGAGCGCATTTACTCCTGGAATCCCAGGTCTATCCCACGGAATGACGCGGTAGGTCATGATAGTGACTTAGCTGTTCAGCTCTGAGAAGGTGGTAACTTTCTCGTGCGATATTATCCTCAAACCCCCTATTAAGAAACGAAATTATAGTGCCCGCCTGCAAAATGGACTATTAATTTGTTTCCGTGAATACTGAGCAAGACACTTGCTCCAGCGAGTTAGGATCTCGTAGGATAACGTATTTGGTAAAAATTTGTCTCTCTAACAACTGGTAATGTTCTTTAACTGTTTGACAGTGCTCTGTAACATTCATACCGCGAGATGAGGTGTCTGTTGTCAATAATGTTTTGGTGCATTTACCCCTGGAACTCCCAGTCTGACTCTCGGAATCACAGGAAAGATGATGCTATTGACCTAGGTTTGCGACTTCCAAAGAAGGTAGGTATCGTTCTCGAACGATTTCACGCTTTATTTTAATATTCAAATCGCGAATGATGATGTCTGATGCCAATACTGTTCAGCTGGTTAACTTCATGAATGCCTGGTGTGACTTTCGGAATCAATGGGTAGGTAAAGCTTTTGAGTTAACCGATTGACTCTCGAGGAGGGTCGTAACGCATGCGAACGGCTTGACGCTCGATCTTCTACATCATACATGAAACTAAGGTGCGTGGCAATTGGATGTGTTCTAATTTGTATCTCTGGACACGTAGTTATACTCTCGATACAGCGGGCGAGGTTCGCGGAAAGTAAGGCCTACGGTATAATGTTTGGCTCCCTACCAATAGGTAACCTTCTTCAACGGATAGACACTGCACATTGCCAATACTATTGCCAATACGGTTCAGCGGACTTTCACCCGGAATGCCTGATTTGAAAATCTCAGAGTCACGGTATAGGTGAAGCTATTGACTTAGCCGTCCCACTCTCACATGGTGCTACCGTTCTCAAACGGTATGACACTCTACCTTCTGATTCATAGATGAAACTCAGCTGCCCGTCACTGTAATTAATACTATCTAGCTTCTCTGACCACAAAGCCATACCCTCGATACAGCGGGTTTGATTCCGGGAATGTACGACCTCCGGAGAAAGTTTGAATATATACCAATAAGTATCACTCCACAATGGTTTGACTCTGCACTTTAATATTTTTACCGCGAAATAGGATTTCTAATGCCAATACTGTACAGCGGATTTTCTACCGGAATACCTGATTTTCCCTTCGTAACCACAGGATGGGAGAAGCTATAGTCTTAGCCGCTTGACACTCAAAGATGGTGATTATATTTTCGCACTGTTTCACGCTTGACCTTCTAATTCATATATAAGTTTAAGGTACCGACACTAAATTGTATTCTAATGTGTTCCTCTAAACACGAAGTTATAATCTCGATGCAGCGGCTTTTGTTCGCGGAAGGTAGGGTCCTCTGTAAATAGAGTGACTCTATACCATTTGCTAAAAATCTCCTACAGTTTTTCTCTCTACTTTAATGTTCAAACCGTGATTTATCGTGCCAATTGCGTATAGTATTCTGCGAATTTTATGGCGTAATGACTGATTTGACTCTCGGAATCGCAGGATGGTTGAGGCTATTGCCATAGCCGGTCGAATCTCTAAGGAGGTGCTAACGTTCCCGAAAGGCTTGGCCCTCGATCTTCTAATTCATACATTAAATTAAGGTACCGGTCTCTATAATGTACAGAAATATGTTCAGCTGAACGCGATTTTGTACTCTCTATGCAGAGGGTTAGCATCTCGGAAGGTAAGGCTTTTGGTAAAGTTTTGACTCTATACCAAATGGTAACGTTCTGCAACGGTTTGACTGTCTGCTTTAATATTCAAACAGTGAGTTAAGGAGCCTATCGCCAATACTCGTCACCGGATTTACTCCCAGAATTCCTGAATTGACTCTCCGAATTCCAGTATAGGTGAAGGTATTGGCGTAGCCGGTCGAATCTCGACGGAGGTGGTAACGGTCTCAATCGATTTGACACTTGATCGTCTAATTCATACATGAAGATATGGTGCCCGGCACTGAAATGATTACCAACGTATTTCACAGATCACAATCTTATACTCTCCATACGACGAGTTGGCTTCTTCGAAGGGAGGGCTATCAGCAGAGTGCTTGACACTATACGAGTAGCTAACGTTCTCCAACAGATTGACATCCTGCTTTAATATTCATATCGAGCATTATGGTGACAATTGCCAATACTGTACAGCAGAACTACTCCTGTAGCACCTGGTTTGACTCTCGGAATCACAGGATTGGCGTAGCTATTGACCTAGCCGTTCGACTCGCAACGAAGTAGGTAACGCTATCGAACGTTTCGAACGTCAATCATCTAATTCGTACATGAAAGCGAGGTGCGCGTCTCTTAAATGTCTACGTATATGGTTTCATGAGCACTAAGTACGGCACACCCTACAAAGTGTTGGTCTACTCGGGCGGTAAGCCCTTCGGTAAGAAGTTAGATTCTATACGAGTAGGTGACGTTCTACAACGGACAGACGCTCCACTTTAATATTCGAACCGTGAATTAAGGTGTCAATTGCCAATAATGTTCAGCGGATTTACTCCTGGCATACCAGGTTTACCGCCCTGAATCACAGGGGAGGTGAAGCTCTTGACATCGCAGTTCGTCTCTCGCAGAAGGTGGTAAAGTTCATGCACGCTTTTTCTGCCAATGTTGATATTTATAAACAAACATGTGGTGTTCGTCCACTAAAATGTCTACTAATCTGTTACAGTGCTCATTAAGTAGAACAATCGCTGCAGCTGGTTATGTTCACGGAAGGTATAGTATTCGGTAAAAGGAATGACTTTATGCACATTGGTGTTGTTCTCCGTCGGTTTGACTCTCAACATTAATATTCATACCGAGAATTAAGGTGTCAGTTGCCAATAAACATCAGCGGACTTTCTCTCGGATTACCTGATTTGACTTTCGGGATAACAGGATAGTTTAAGCCGTAGACGTAACCGTCCGACTCACAAAGAAGGTGGTAACGATCTGGAACATTTTGCCCCTTCATCTACTAATTCATACATGAAATTAAGGTGGCTGCCACTTAAATATATACCAATTTTTTCTCTGAACACGAAGTTACACTCTCAACACAGCGGGCTAGCTTCTCGAAATGTAAGGCAATCGGTAAAATGAATGCCTTCATACCAATTGGTAACGGTCGCAAAGGATTTGACGCCCTACATTAATATTCAATCGATAAATTAAGGTGTTTAGGGCCAAAACTGTGCCGCGGATTTACACCCAGCATACCGGGTTTGACTTTCGGAATCACCGAGTATGTGCCGCTATTGGCTTAGTTGTTCGATCCTCAACGAAGGTTGCAACCTTCTCGCTCGGTTTAGCCTTCAGTCTTTATATTTCCTGAATGAAATTAAGGTTCCCGTCACTAAAATGAGTCCTAATTTGCTTATCTGCACAGGAAGTTATACCCTCGATAGTGCAGCTTAGCTTCTCGGAGGGTATGGCCTTACGTTTGGTGTTAATTCTGTAGGAATAGGTATCGTTCCACAGCGGTATGACTTGGAACTTTAATATTCATACCAAGAATTAGGGTGTCTGGTGCCAGTACAGTACAGCGGCATACTCCCGGAATACCTGGTCACACTCTCGGAATCACAGGATATGCGAAGATATTGACCTTGCCATTTCACTCTCAAAGAGGGTGGTAATGTTCTCAAACGCTTTGACCACCGATATTCTAATTCATACATGAATTTAAGGTAACATCACTAAATTGTATACTAATGCGCATCCCTAATAACGAAGTTATACTGCCGATACAGCGGGTTAGTTTTCCGGAAGGTATGGTCTTCGGTAAAGCATTTTACTTTATCGGAAATGGGGACGTTCTCGAACGGATTGACGCTCTACTTTAATATCCAAACCGCGAATTAAGGCGTCTATTGCCGAAATTTTTACATGAAAATGTGGTGCCCGACTGCCAACATGCCTACTAGTTTGTTTCCGTGAACATTAAGTAAGGCACTCGGTACATCAGGATATGTTCTCGGATGGTAAGGTATACGGTAAAAACAATGGCTTTATAAGAATAGGTATCGTTCTGCATCGGTTTGATGCTTTACGTTAGTACTTGAACAGTGAATTAAGGATTCTAGAGCCAATACGGTTCAGCGTATTTACTCCCGGAATACTTGGTTTGACTCTCGCAATCGGCGGATAGGTGTAGCTGTGGAATCAGCCGTTCGATGCTCAAAGATCGTGGAAACGATATTGATCGGTCTGGCACTCGATCGGCAAATTCATACACGAAACTGTGGTCCCCGTCATTAAAAGGAATACTAATTTGTTTCTCTCCACACGAAGTTTTACCCACGATACTGCGGGTTACGTTCTCGGAAGACAAGGTATACTATAAGGAGTATGACGTTATACCACTTGATAACGTTCACAAATCGGTTGGACGCTGTAATTTGATTTTTATGCTGTGAATTAAGGTGTCCATTGCCAATTCACTACAACGGATTTACTGCCAGCATATCTGGCTTGACTCTCGGAACCACAGGATAGGTGCGGCTATCGACTAAGGCCTTCGAATCTTAAGGAAGGTGGTAACGTTCTCGAACAGTTTGACCCTCGATGATCTATTTCATTCATGAAATTGAGGTACCTGGCACTAAAATGTATACTCATTTGTACCTCTGAATACCTTGTTACACTGTCAATACAGCGCCTTATGCATTTCGTGGGATGCCAAGCAGAATCCGGCCAACGCATCACCAGACGCATCGCCCAGACAGCAACCATAGCAAAATCAGCCAAATTCAGAAAACACGTGACTGGAAGCCGCCTACTCAACCAGAAAATTATAGTATAAAAACCGAGCACAAGCGAATAAGGGAGTTCTATATTATTCCTCAATCGGAACGATTCTGCATTCGTATACCTATTCTGAGAACCTACGTCGAATATTTAAGACTGTTCAATATCTGTATTACACTTACATTGCGAAATAAGCATTAATATAGTAGACATGGATTCTTTTTGAAAGGGGGCTATTCCACGATGGTTGAAGACCCACCCGTGTATATTTTATTTTAATACTTGCCACGTATTGCCCCGTGAAAAATTGGATTATATATTATTTCAATACTTGCCACGTATTTCGCCATAATAGCTGTAAGGTCATCAGTAATCCGTTTGACTATATAGCAGTTGGTACCGTTCTCAAACGGTTTCGCGCTAAATTTTGATACTCAAACCGTGAAACAAGGTGCCCAATGCCAAAACTCTTCAGCGGAAGTACTCCCAGAATACCTGGCTTTACTCTCAGAACTACAGGATAGTTGAAGCTATTGATGTAGCCGTTCGCCTCTCACAGAAGGTTGTAACGTTCTCGAACGGTTCGACATTCGATCTTCATATTCATACATGAAGTTAAGTTGCCCGGCATTGAAATGTATACTAGTTTCTCTCTCTCTACATGAACTTATACTCTCGATACATCGGGCTAGGTTCGCAAATAGTGAGGACGTCGATGCAAACTGTAACTCTCCAACAAGAGGTAACCTTCTACAACAGTTTGACTGTGTACATTGCCAATACTATTACCAATACTCTTCAGCGGATTTTCTCCCGGAATGCGCGGTTTGACTCGCGGAATCCCAGGATAGGTGAAGGATGCTGGTTTAGCCGTTCGACTCTCAACGAAAGTTGTCACGTTCCCGATCCGATTGATACTCGACCTTCTATTTCATATAGGAAATTAAGGTGCCGTCACTAAAATGGATAGTACTTGAATTCCGTGAACCCGAAGTTATACTCTTGATACAGCGGCTTTCCTTCTCGGAAGGTGGGGCCTTCGCTAATGTTTTGACTATATAGCAATAGGTTACGTTCTCAAATGGATTCACGACCTATTTTAACATTAAATCCGTGAATTAATGTTTCTATTGCAAACAATGTACAACCGATTCACACCAGGTATTCCTGGTGTGACTCTCCGAATCTCTGGATAGATGAAGCTGTTGACTCAGCCGTTCCACTTTCAGAATAGGTGGTAACCATCACGAATAGTTTGACACACGATCTTCTATTTTATACTTAAAATTAAGGTGTCCGTCACCTGAAACGGCTACTAATTTGTTTCCCTGAACCCGAATTTATACACACGATACAGGGGTTATGCTCTCGGCTGGTGAGGTATCCATTAAGAAGTATGACGTTATGCCAATTGGTAACGTTCACAAAAAGTTCGACGCTATACTTTCCTATTCAAACCGAGAACTAAGCACTAACTATTCACGTACCGTGTCAAGCCGTTGTAGATCTTTATCAATATGTGTACAGTCATTCGTCTTTTCGAAGGTCTTGTCTTCCGAGAATCAAATACGCCGTATCGAAAGTATAACTTTGCGTTCTAAGAAACATATTAGTTTAAATTTTAGTGACGGGCGCCCTTACTTCTTATATGAATTGAATGATCGGTAGCTAAAGATTTCCAGAACGTTAACACCGTCTTTGAGAGTCGATCAGTTAAGTCAATACCCTCGCCTATCCTGTGATTCCCAGAGTCAAACGAGGTACTCCGGGAGTAAGTGCCCAGTACAGTATTGGAAATTGACATTCAAATTCACGGTAGGAATATTAAAGCAGAAAGTCATACTGTTATTGGACGATACCTATTCCTATGAAGTCAAACCTTTCACCGACTGTATTTCCTTCCACGAAACTGACCCGCTGTATCGAGATTATAACTTCGAGTTGAGAGAATCATATTAGTATACATATTAATGACGGGCACCTTATTTGCATACACAAATACAAATATCCTATGTAAAACCTTTCGAGAACGTTGCCACATTCATTATCTGTCGAACGGCTAAGTCAGTAGCTTCGCATAACGAGAGATTCCGAAAGTGAAAGCTGATATTCCGGGAGAAAATCTCTCGTACTGAATTAGCAACGAACACCTTCATTCGCGCCCTTAATATTACGGTAGAGCGTCTAACCGTTTTAGAACGTTACCAATTCATATAAATTCTATCGGTTTACCGATGGCCTTACCTTCCGCGACCCTCACCCGCTTCATCGAGAGTATAACTTCATGTTCAGGGGATCAAATTAATAAAGGCTCAAGTGACGGGCAGCTTAATTTGATATATGAACTAGAAGATCGAGGGTCAAACCGTTCGGGATCGTTCCCATCTACATCGAGAGTCTAACTGATAAATCAATAGCATAGCCTATCCTGTGATTCGGAGAGCAAAACCAGGAATTCCTGGATTATGTCCACTGAACAGTTTTGGCAACTCTCCTGAATTCACGGTTTGAATATTAAGGTAGAGCGTCAAGCCGTTTGAGAATACTGTCAATTGGTATAAAGTCAAACGTTTTACCGAAGGCCTTGCATACCGAGTACATATACCCCTGTATCGAGACTATAACTTCTTTTTCAAGGAAGCAAATTAGTATATATATTAGTGAAGGCACTCTTAATTTCATGTGTGAATTAGAAGATCGTATGTCAACCGTTCGAGAATGTTACCAACTTCGTTGACAGTAGAACGACTAAGTCAATAACACCACCTACCTCGTCACGGAATCACACGAAAAGTGGAGCTTGTGACTTAGTTGTGCGTCTCTAAGAGAAGGTGGTATCGCTCTGGATCAATTTCGCCCCGTATCTTCTTATTCATACATGAAATTATGATGCCCATCACTAAAATGTATACTAACGTCTTTCTCTGAGTACAAAGTCATACTCTCGATGTACATGGTTAGGCTTCTCGGAATGTAAGGCTGTCGGTAAAAAGTTTGTCTTTATATAAATTGTTTACGTTATTCATGGTTTGACTTTGTACTTAAACATTTATACCGTGAATTATGGTGCCTCTTGCCAATACCATTCACCGGGTTTACTCCCGGAATACCTGGTATGAGTCTCGGAGTCATTGGCTACGTGGAGCTACTGACTTAGCTGTGCGGCTCTCAAGAATCGTGGTAACATTCTCGAAAGGTTTGACTCTCGATCTGCTTATTCATACATAAAATTAAGGTGTACTCTCTGCTACAATGCCCACTTGTTTGTCTAGGTGAATATTAAACTAGTCTCTCTGTACAGCGGGTTACATTCTCGCAAGGCAAGATTTTCGGCAAAAAGTTTGACTCTATTCTTAGTTGTATCGTTCTCCATCGACTTGAACCCCTGCTTTAATATCCACACCGTGAAATTAAGTGTCCATTGCCATTACGGTACAGCAGATCTACTCCTGATATACCTGATGTGATTCTCGGAATCACAGGATAGGTGAAGCAGTTTCCTTACATGTACGATTCTCAAAGAAGGTGGTAAAGTTCTGGATTGCTTTGTTTCTCCAACTTCTCAGTCATATATATATAAATAACGTGTGCTTCTGCTATAATGTCTACTAATTTGTTTCCGTGGGCAATAAGCATGACAATTGCTACAACGTTTTGAGGCTTCGGAATGTAAGGTATTGGTTAAAAAGGAAGACTTTTTACCAATTGGTATTGTTTTCCGAAGATTTGACTCTCAACTTTAATATTCATGCCGAGAATTATGGTGTCTATTGCAAATACTGTTCCGCTGATTCACTCCAGGAATACATGGTTTAGCACTAGGTATCACAGGTAGGTGAAGCTATTGAATTCGCCGTTTGATTCTCAGAGAAGTTGGGATCGTTTTCGAACTGTTTGACTCTCGCTTGTTCTATTCGTAGATCAGAATAAGGTTTCCGTGTGCTAAAATGTCACCTAATTGCTATCCGTGAACATTAAGCAATACACACGCTACAGCGGGTTTGATTCTCGAAGGTAAGGCCTTCGGTGAAAATTTTGACTCTGTACGCATAGGTACCGTTCTGCAACGGTTTGGCGAGCAACTCTAATATTCAACCCGAGAAGCAAGGTGATTATTGGCAATGCCATTCTCTATTTTTCCGTCTGGAATATCAGGCTTCTCTCTCGGAATCACAAGTATAGGTGAAGCTACTGACCCAACCGTTAGACTCTCGAAGAAGCTGCTAACGTTCACGAACGGATTGACACTCCATCTTATAATACACAGATGAAATTAGCGAGCCCGTCACTGAAATGTTTACTAATTTGATTCTCTGTACATCGAAGTTATACCCACGATTCAGCGAGACATATTCTTGGAAGGTAATGTATCCGATACAGGGTATGACGTTATTCCAATTGGTAGCACTCACAAACTGTTTGACTCTATACTTTAATATTCTTACAGTGATTAATCTTGGACTAGGTGAAGCTATTGCCGTAGCCGTTAGTGTCTCAAAGAAGGTGGTAACGTCCTCGTACGGTCTGACACTTGATCATCTACTTCATTCATGAAATTAAGGTGTCGGGCACTAAAATGTGTATTCATTTCTTCCTCTGAATACCATGTTACACTTTCAATACAGCGCGTTATGCATTTGGACGGTATGGTGACCAATAAATCCTTCGAACTTATACCAACTGGAAACGATCTGAAACGGTTTCTCGTTATACAGAAATATTCAAACCGTGGATTAAGGAGTCTATTGCCTATACCGTTTTTGTTGATTTACTCCCGGAATACCTGCTTTGCCCTTCGGAATCACAGGATGGGAGAAGCGACACTCAAATGTGGTGGTTACTGTCTCGCAATATTTCACACTCGACCATCTAATTCATACATGCAGTTAACCTGCCCGTCACTGACATGATTACTAACTTCTTTCTCTCAACACGAAATTATACTCTTGATGAAGCGAGAGAGGTTCGCGGAAGGTAGGGCGTTCGGCAAAGCGTTTGACTTTATTGGTAGCGTTCTCAAACGGTGTGGCGCTCTGTTTTGATATTCTATCCACGAATTATGGTGTCCATCGCCAATACTGCACAGGGCACTTACTGCCGGAATACCTGGTCTCACTCTCGGAATCACACGATAGGTGAAGCTACTGACTCAGCCGTCCGACTCACAAAGGAGGTGTGACAGTTCTCGAAAAGTATGACACTCGATCTTCTATTTCATACATGAAATTAAGAGGACCGACACTAAAATGTTTACTAATTTGTTTCCTTGGTCACGAAATTATACTCTCGATACAGATCTTGAGGTTCTGGAGGGGTAATGCCTTCGGTAATAGGTTTGACTCTATAGGAATGCGTAACGATCTACAACGGTTTGACGTTTTACTCTAAAACTGAAACTACGAATGAAGGTACCTATTACCATTACTGTAGAGCGTGTTTACTCCCGCAATATCTCGTTTGACTTTTGGAATCACAGGATATATGCCGCTATTGAGTTACCGGTTCGAATCTCAAAGAAGGTGGTAACTTTCTCGAAAGGCTTGGCCCTAGATTTTCTTATTCACAATGAAATTATGGTCCGCGTCACTAAAATATTTATCAATTTGATCCTGTGACCACGAAGGTATTCTCTCGAAACCGTAAAGCTGTCGGTAAAGAGTATGACTTTACACCAATTACTAACGATCTCAGAATTATTGTCGCTCTACTAGCGGGGAATTATGTTTTCTGATGCCAATCTTGTCCACCGGATTTACTCCCGGAATACCCGGTTTGGCCCTGGGAATCAAAGGATTGGTGAAGCTATTGACTCAGCCGTTGGACACATAAAGAAGGTGGTAAGGATCGCGACGGTTAGACCCTCGATCTCTAATTCACACCTGTAATCACCGTGACCCGCTCTAAAATGTCTACCATTTTGATTCCACGAACACTATGCAGGACACTACTAACAGCCGGATGGGCTTCTCGAAGGTACGGCCTTCGGTAACAAGATTGATCGTATACGAGTTGGTGACATTCTACAACGGTTAGACGCACTACCTTAATATTCAAACCGTCAATTATGGGTCCAATTGCCAATACTTTTCACCGGATTTATTCCCGGAATACCTGGTATGGCAGTCGCAGTTACAGGATAAGTGAGGCTACTGACTTTGCCGTTCGAATCCCAATGAAGGTGGACACATTCCCCACCGATTTGATACTCCATAGTACAATTTCATACATGATATTAAGGTACCCGTCACTGAAACGTATCATGATGTCTTTTATTGAACACGGTGGTATACTCTCGATACAACCAATTTTGTCTTCGGAATGTAAGAGTTTCGATAAATGTTTTACTCTGTGCCAACGTGTAACGTTCTACAACGGTTTGACTCTGTACGTTCATATTTATTCCGTGAATTAAAGTGAGTATTGCCAATAGTGTTCTTCGGATTTACTCCCGGAACACCTGGTACGACTCTCGGAATCACAGGATAGGTGAAGCTGTCAACTTAGTAGTTTGGCTGGCAAGGGGTGTGTTGACGTCCTCGAACTGTCCGAGACTCGACCTTCTGATCTATATATGAAACTAAGGTGCCCGCCACTAAAATGTATACTAGCTTGCTTCTCGGACCACAAAGTTATACTCTCAATATTGCGGGTTAGCTTCTCGAAAGGAATGGCCGTCGGTTGTAAGTTTGAATCTATACCAATAACAACGTTCTATATTGGTTCGACACTTTACTTTAACACACGTATCGTGAATTAGGGTGTCTATTGCCAATACTTTCTTCGGAAGTTACTACCGGATTACCTGATATCCCGTTGGAATCACATTGTAGGTGAAGCTATTGACATAGCCGTTCGAATCTCAAAGTGCTTTGTAACGTTCTCGAACTGTTTGACCTTCGATCATGTAATTCATACATGAAATTAAGTTGCCGCAACTAAAATGTATACTATGATGTGTCTCTAAACACTAAGCTATAATCTCGATACATCGGGATAGCTCCTCGGAAGATACGGTATCCGGTAAATAGTTTAAATCCACGCCAATAGGTAACGTTCTACAACGATTTGACGCTCTACTTAAATATTCATACCGTGAATTAGGGCGTCCAGTGGTAATACTGCTCTATGGGTCGATTCTCGGAATACCTGGTGTGACACTTGGAACTACAGGACAGGTGTAGCTACTGATTCAGTTGTGCTACTCTCGAATAGGATGGTAACGTTCTCGCACGGTTTAGCCCCTGATATTCCTATTCCTACGTGAAAACAAGGTGTCGGCGTGCTAAAATGTTTGCTAATTTGATCACGCGAAAATTATGCAAGACAGTCGCTACAGCGGATTTGTATATCCGAAGGTGTAGTATTGGCAAAAGGAATAACTTTACACCAATTCGTAATGTTCACAGAAGGTTTGAATCTCTACCTTAATGTTCATAGTGTGAAAAAAGGTGCCTATCGCCAATACAATTCAGCTGATTTATTCCTGGAATACGTGATTTGACTTTCGGGATCACATGGTAGGTGTTGTTATTGACTTAGTAGATCCACTCTCAAAGAAGTTGGTAAACTTCTCGAACGGTTTGACACTCGATCCTTAAAATCATACAGGAAATTATGTGGCGTGACACTAACATGTTTACTAATTTGTTCCAACGAACTCGATGTTTTTCTCTCATCACAGCGGGTTAGGTTTTCAGAGGGAAAGGCATTCTGTAAGAAATTTGATCTACATTAATAGGTAACTCTCTAATACGACTTGACGGTCTGCTTTAATATTCAAACTGTGATTTGAGATGTCTATTGCCAAAACGGAAAACCGCATTTACTGCCGGAATCCATAGTTGAATCTCGGTATCTCAGGATAGGTGAAGCTACACACATAGCCGTTGCCATTTCAGACAAGGTGGCAACTTTCTCGAGCGGATTGACCATTCAACTCCTAATTCAAACATGAGGATAATGTGCCCGCCACTGAAATGAACAATAATGTCTTTTTATGACCACGATGCTATGCTCTCGATGAAGCGGGTGAGTTTCGCGGCAGTTAACACCTTCGGTAAAACGTTTGAATTGAAACCAATTGTTAACGCTCTCGAACGGTTTGATGCTCTACTTTAATATGCAAACCGTGAATTTAAGGTGTCTATTGCCAATGCTGATCAGCTAATTTACTCTCAGAGTACATGGTTCGACTCTTGGAATCTTGGAATAGGTGAAGCTATTCACATTGCCGTTTGTCCCTCAAAGAAGGTGGTAAGGTTCTCGAACGGTTCGACCCTCAATCTTCTATTTCATTCATGAAATTCAGATCTCTGGCACTAAAATGTATACTCATTTGTTCCTCTGAATACCTTGGTACACTGTCAATACAGCGCGTTATGCTTTTGGACGGTGTGACGCCAGCCAAAATTCGGCCAACGCATCACCAGATGCATCGCCCAGACAGCAACCATAGCAAAATCAGCCAAATCCAGAAAACACGTGACTGGAAGCCGCCTACTCAACCAGAAAATTATAGCATAAAAACCGAGCGCAAGCGAATAAGGGAGTTCTATATTATTCCTCAATCGGAACAATCCTGCATTCGTATACCTATTCTGAAAACCTACGTTGAATATTTGAGACTGTTCAATATCTGTATTACACTTACATTGCGAAATAAGCATTAATATAGTCAACATGGATTCTTTTAGAAGGGGGGGTGTCAACCACGAAGGTTGATGACCCGCCCGTTTATATTTTGTTTTAATACTTGCCACGTATTTCGTCGTAACAAAATTGGTTTATATTTTATTCCAATACTTGCGACGTGTTTCTCAGCGTCAACATTGGCGATCATGCCAGGATAGGATATTTAAAACACCAGTAAATCCACCTGAGGGGCAACGGAAGAACATTCTCCGCAGAGCAAGAAGAAAACCGGACCAATGTGGCACCCACAGGGAACTTATTCAGAACCGAGGTAAAAAGCTTTCAAACATGTCTCAGGACCAAATAACCGAAAGCGCATCAAATAAAATACTCGCGGCACAAGAGACAATGCTTAAACAACTGGGATGAATGCAAGAGTCAATAAGCGGCTTAGAGGCACGACAAAAGGCTAACGCTAAGCGAACTATATCTCACAACTCCGCGATATAAACCTAACAGAAGCAATAGAGGAATTAGATGTAAAGTTCTAAGCCCAACAGCAGGAATTACTGGGACTCTAACGCACTATGGGGATCAACGCACGAGAAAGCATACTCCGGACTGAACCAAGTCTCACCGATGACGAAACAACATCGACCGCCATAATTGGGTATGAAACAAGCAAACCATTCCCATCCGCCCTACCAACAGAACGCCAACCAACGAGAAACACAACGTACGAACCAGTACTGAAGCGTGGAAAACTTGAACTGAGAGGACGATATCGGGACAGAAGAGTTCATCAAAACGGTAAGTTTCGCAAGAAACAGACCATTCGACCAACCAATGCTTCTACGGATGATAATGGCAGAAAAAATAGTCGGTCAAGCAAAAAAGGCCATGAGGTTTTGTCAGATAAATACCTACGAAGATTTATACGAAGCATGACGATCACAACTTCGACACCAACCACCATAAGCAGAAGCCGGAGTAGGATGCAACAGACGAAGCAAGAACAAACCGAAAGCGTGCAGTCTTATGCAAACCGCTTTCGCCAAAGTCTAAGAGAACTGGAGTACGCCATTCAATATAAGCATAGAAACCCGACTGCTAGAAACATTGCATTGGAATAAGAGACACATGAGGCTATAAGATTCTTCATTTGCAACCTGCGTGTGGAAATAGCTCAGCTAGTACTTCCTACGAAACACGGACCAATCAATGAAGCCCAACAGCAAGCAGGTAACATAGAAACATGGCTAAAAGAGTCAAAATGAAACAAGAATATACCTAGACTTCCACCATCATCAAGACCCATGACGAGGCCAAACCTAGTATACAGAGGGAATCCGAGACCCAAAACATAAACCGAGACTAATAGACTGACAACTAACCCGATACGCTGCGAGCATTGCCAAAAAATAGGACATCAGAAGTCACAGTGTTACCTGTTATAGAGCACAAATTTTCATGGAGTCCAGACAGGAAAAATTCCGCCAAGAACAAACAACATGAGACTAGAAGATTATATTACACCCCAGGCGTGCTACGATGCACTGAAACAAGATTCCCGGAAACCCAACGACGAGGAAGATTTCTCATTAACACCGGAGCAGGAGCCAACCTTATCAAGAGAGGACTGGTCAGAGACCCGTTAAAGTTAGAACATGATAAAATAATTCAATTAGGTTCCACGAAATACAAAATTTCTAGCTTCACACCGGTAAAAGATAGGCAGTTAACACACGAATTGCTAATAGTGGAGGACAACTTCCCATTGATAGAAGACGGACTAATAGGTTTACCCTTTCTTAAAAAATATCAATAAACAGTCAGTAACAAGCAACTCCAACTTAATAATGATATCTTTGAATTACAGACGGATTACGTAAACAGAAAAGCCACATAATGACAAGACTAAGTAGACTTACGAGACTCGAATCGTACGTCAATAGAAACGACGCGTCAGCAACAGCGCATAAAGTCGCATTGAAAGAAATCAAACACGAAATAAAGAAAGCGTTCAACGATTCGGTGAACGCCTTTTGGAAAAATAAAATCTCAAATATATGGCCACGACAATCCTCGAAATTCTTCCCCGCGATCAATAGTATATTCCGTCCGAAGGAAGCAAACACCATAGGAACGCTAAAAATTCCTATGGCGAACGCGCACCTCCTTCGGTATACAAGCGTACGATTCGACGCTCGTCAAACACACGATCGGCATGACGTACTCGTAACGGAGACTCAGGAGAAATAAAATGTCCTCGGTAACCATTTCGAAACTGTACATACACAAAACATGCATAAGGGTAAAAAGCAACTTTCCCATATCACCGGACAGAAAATCGACAAACTAACAGGAAATTTTGGAAGACAGACTGAACGACAAAACGGTATGTACTTCCGACAATGACAATACGGCGGACGATCCTAATGACGCACGCGTACCCACAGACTATTTTACATCGTACACACAGCTGAAACTAACATTTAAAAATCTAAATATCAAGAAATCCTCCAGTTTCGACAACGTTCCTAATATCGCTCTGAGAAACTTGTCAATACTATACGTATACAATTATGCGATTCTTTCCAATAAGCGTTTAAACCGAATGTATTTCCCCATCGTGTGGAAAATAGCCAAATTAATAACAATCAAAAAGAAAGGAAAGGGCTGAAGCAATCCAACGGATTACCGACCAATTAACCTCCTCGCGAATATTAGCAAAGTTTTCGAAACTGTCATAAACAAATCCCTGACCAACTACTGTGACGCGACCAACATTACCCCGGAGACTCAATTCGGGTTCAGGTACCAACATTCTGCGATTCACGCGATTTCCAAATTTACTTCGGATATTTGCTTGGCGAGAAACGCCGACGAATGTGTAGGAGCGCTCCTAATTCACCTGGAAAAAGCTTTTGACATGGTGTGGCTGGACGGCCTCTTCTTTAAACTGATAAAGAAAGGATTTCCTCCGCACCTTGTCAAAATGATCAGGGACATAGTGCATGGCAAAAAATTCATTCGCAGGAAACAATTGCTCGTTCGCGAAAGCATTCACGATTGAGAATGGCTTACAACAAGGCAATGTCAATTCGCCCATCCTGTTTAGCATTTGCATAAGCGACTTACTCCGCATGTACGATCTAAATAACGATCTGTACATATTCGCAATAGCCTTCGCCGACGATCACTTAGTATACACAAAAAATAGTAAACCTTCGATCTTGAGAACGCGATTACAAGAAACATTTGAAAAAATTCAAGATTACTTCCACACATGAAAGTTGAAAATTAATACCGGGAAATGCGAAACTATTCTATTTCGACCGTACATTTCAAACCGATCCAATTACGACCTAATGAAACACTGGAAACAGTTTCAACTGCACGACGGAAAAGACGAACGGACAAAAATTGCGAATAAAAAAGTGGTTCGTTACTTAGGCGTACATCTGGATTTTAAGTTAAACATTATCAATCATGTCGAAACACAG
>NIJG01000370.1:110502-134227 GCA_002201625.1 Euglossa dilemma
TATTGGTGGCTTGATACGCGTTAAAAGCAACTTGTATACAGTGTTAGGCAACATTTGTAAACTCTCATGTAGAAATAAACAATTTACAAACATCGTGGTTTTCCCCCACCGTTAGTTGTACTATTCTAACCACATTTCTTCCGTAATTTTTCACATTGCGTATATGGAATAAGTTTTATACACTGTACTCTTGTAAGAATAAAGATATATACTCACTCCACCTCCTCCTCCTCCCGTCCCCCCTTCCCTCCTATCCATTTATTTATTTACTTATTAAGTTATTTATTTATTTTCTTTTTTTTCTAGTCATACCCCTTGTCCACCTAGAGCCATAAATCGTATGGTTTTGGTTGCGTTTCTATCTGTAGGCAAACTCGCCACTAAAATAAGATAGCTCCTAAGTTAATATCACCATATAGCGATAAGCGCGGTAGTGTAAGATTACTTATAAGGTCGCGAGTGCTCCACGCGGGGGCCATCGATCTCGTAGACTAAGTTATCATCTGTAAACCTTTTGTACGTTATGGTTCATTTATATGTACACAAATGTAATGTGCACAATAAACGTATGTTAAAAAAAAAGAAAAGAAAAAATCACTGGTTCTCGTCCGATCACCAAAGTTGAGGTGCGTTGGGCGCGGATAGTACTTAGATGGGTGACCGCTTGGGAACTCCGCGTGTTGTTGGCATAACTGCATTTTTATACTTACCTATACCACCTTTTTCTACAAGTTTGCATTCTGAAGTCACTGATCTGGTGCATGCACACCTGTCAAAGCTCCAATTTTTTTAAATTCCGCTATATCCTATTGCGCTGTGCGGAAAGTCATTTCGTGTTTTTTCTTTTTTTTTTTTGTGAAAAGGAAAGACGATCTTTTTAGAATGTATAAACATCTTATTAAATATATATTCTCCTTTTTGGTCCAATAGCTTTTACCACCTTTCGGGCAGGCGATTGATTCCTCGCTCATAAAACATCTGATCTCTGCTGGCAAAAACTGGTCACAGTGATCTTTGACATCCAGATTTGAAGAGATGGTCTTTCCATCCAAAAAATTTTGCAAAGACAGGAACAAGAAATAGTCCGAAGGTGCGAAATCTGGAGAATATGGTGAGTGTAGTAGTACATCCCATTCAATCTGTAAAAGCTTTTGGCGAGGTTCCAAACTTGTACGAGGTCTCGCATTATCGTGGTTGAACACTATACTTTTTCTTCTAATAATTTCTGGTTTTCTCGGTTTGAGTGAATCACACAGTTTTGTCCAGCTGATTACAGTACATTTCAAAATTAATCGTGGTATTGTCCGGCAGAAGCTAAAACAAAACGAGCAAGCAAACAGATAGCATAATTCAACTGATCACAATTGAATCACACTCGTTGAGTTTTCATAACATATATAATATTATATATATGTAGGAGCAGGGGGATGATGGAAGAAAAAGATTGTCTATCAGCTAAAATTAATTTCATTTCTTGGCTTACCCTACAGTTATCAATATGCCACTGGTATGCGAAACGAGCTAGTAGAACTAAGGATAGAAAGTTCAATTAAAATCGGTATCTGCTTTCTTACAGCTACCGAATCACTCTGCCATTCCAACTATCGAAATGCAATACTCTCGCACGCGCCCTTCTATCCCTATTTAACCTTTCACGCTGTCCACTTCTATTCGCAGGCCTTCTTCGTCATGCAAACTTTCTCGGACATCTTCGACCTATGTGAGCCTGGACCTCCAGACACTCGAGCATTCCTAAACTTTCCATCGATACATTCACTCGGCTCTGTCATAGATATCTCATTTATAAACAGTCCTATTACTCGCAGCCTTCTCGTATTCACTTATTCCCAAACACACTCGCTCACGGCATTCGACCATGCACACAGTCACTCGATTCTACATGAATGTATACAAGGCGCAGCCAAATAATGCACAGAGTGTATGAAAGTTAACTGTCGCAGTCGTTGCTGCCTGAATGTGCGCCTTCGTATCGATGAAGATCCCTTAAGAAAAAGTAGCTGAAAAATTGCGCTAGCGCATAACTTTCCCGACTAAATTTTTATTTATCGCGTCGTATTGGAAAAACGGAATGACTTTCCGCACGACTCAATATATTATTTATCAAGTATAATGTTAGCAAAAGTTTATATAAACAATTTCTTTAATCGTATAATTAGTTTTGTTTTCAACCAAATTACACTTTGATTCTTTATGTACGCGATCTGAGTGACACGATCGCTTTGGACAAAGCATCACCGTTCAGGCCCGTCGGCAGGGTCCTTGTACCGTTCGGTGACAACAGTCTACATGCGTCATAAATAACATGACTAAAGCTCCAATATCTGCGTAAACAGAAATATACAGATTTAGATCAAACTATTGACCAGCATGATTGTTTCGATTCAAATGCTTATAACTACGAAACAAATTGACTAAGACGAAAATTTGTTTGACACGTGTATTTATTTATTATTCCGGTTTATTATTTCATACCAACAGTAACATAAATAAAGTGATATACGAAGTAATGAAACCAAAACATGTTTATTGAACGTTTTAAGCGTGAACAAAAAAATGTTTGTCAAACAAATTTTCTTTTTTATCATTTTGTTTCATAGCTACATAAGCAATTAGAATCAGAAAATCTTGCTGTTTTGTCCACCTCTGATGAGGAATTTGGAACTACTACGAGTAGTAAATTCATTTTGGTAAACACTAAAAGCAGGGCTGAATTCGGCGGCACTGCAAGAACGATTCAACCCGCGGTGGCGAAAGAGCGAGCTCTACATTGCCACCATTTTTCAAAAATCAGTTTAATATTCTGATTCAGAGATAGGGAATGTACCAGACATGAAGCTGATAAGAGCAGATACTACACTTTGATCTTAGCTAAAATAGCCGAGAAGCGATAGATTTTGTAAATAAAATCGCCCTATTGTACCACGAAGTGTTAATTTTCACTTTCGAGAAGGAAGGAAGTATATTTGCCGCTGTTAGGTGTCTCTACTAACTCGATACACAAACGTATGCGTATACGTATGAGCAAGTAGACATTGCGCGAGTAAAAGATAAAATCAATGTTTAATAAAAACAAAAAGAAAAATTTTAGGAAAAATATATTATTTTCACAACTTCATTTTATTCACAATCGTACACGTTAAATAAGTATTGCAACAAATGGCAATAAAGTATTAAAAGATAGTTCGTTAAAAAAAAAAAGAAATATTTTAAATGGATTATTCTAGGAGAACCAATGATTTTATGTAAGTGAAATAAATGCGATACGTATAGAACAAAATACGAAGAAATACATAATAATTAATTATTAATAAGTAATTCATTATTCAGATGAGAAACTTGATCAAGCTCCAACCTTTTTCGTATCATCGATCTTTGTCATCACCATTTTCATTATCCATCATCATTATCAACATAATTCTTGCCATATTTCTTACTTGTTTTTTTTCTTTGTTATTCAATCTGACGTGATTCGAAACCTTCTTTATAATTGAAATGCTAATAAAGTACATGATATACAAATACATTTGAAAATATACTACGTCCTAGGAATATTTATAGAGTGTTATTATATATTTGTAGAAAATCATCGCAGCATCCTTTGTATGAATGAACGATGAATGTATATTGAATGGGAACGCTTGAGCCGTTCCTCGAAAGCGCGCATTAACAAACACCGGCATCGGATTCGGCCCAGGCGTTCGCTTAATATCTCAAATGCATGCGGAAGGATGAAAGTGAGTGCGTGCAACAGGATCGCATGGATATAATTGTCAGTATCAAGTGCGTGTTTATGATCGAATGATTAGAGTGCGTGACCGACCGCGAGATGGTACGTGCTAAAATGCATGTCTGGAGTTTCGACGCGGTGATATTGAAACAATGATACTTTGAAATGCATACCTTTATTTCAAGGAAATACCGCTAGTAATAAGGCGATGAAAAGATACAATGTCAAACTGATTGATCGAAGGCTGGGTTCTGTCCGATTGTTGCGGGTTTCCAATCAATATTCCGGGTTCAGATACGATTTCGTACTTTTTCGTTTTTATAACGCATAAACTATCGTTCCAGAGTTACATTCAACATAAAAAATAATATACACGGTTAACGGCNTCTCAAAGGCATGCGGAAGGATGAAAGTGACTGCGTGCAACAGGATCGCATGGATAGAATTGTCAGTATCAAGTGCGTGTTTATGATCGAATGATTAGGGTACGTGACCGACCGCGAGATGGTAAGTGCTAAAATGCATGACTGAAATTTCGACGCGGTGATATTGAAACAGTGATACTTTGAAATGCATAATTTTATTTCAAGGCAATACCGCTAGTACCTAGGCGATGAAAAGGTACAATGTCAAACTGATTGATCGAAAGCTCGGTTCCGTCCGATTGTTGCGGGTTTCCAATCAATA
Source organism: Euglossa dilemma (assembly GCA_002201625.1). Taxonomy (NCBI): domain Eukaryota; kingdom Metazoa; phylum Arthropoda; class Insecta; order Hymenoptera; family Apidae; genus Euglossa; species Euglossa dilemma. The sequence goes on from NIJG01000370.1 coordinate 114,938, forward strand.
TTCCGGGTTAAAATACGATTTCGTACTTTTTCGATTTCATAACGCATAAACTATCGTTCCAGAGTTACATTCAACATAAAAAATAATATACACGGTAAACGGCTATTGACAATTAATAATATACCTAGATATGGTGGCCTGTGGGCTACTGTGTTTGCTCCCGTATTGCACGTGTTCCGTACCTGGTTAGGTAATTATCGTTAACCACGACTTTTCTTCGGTATAATCGTGAAATAATTCTGTTTATTCGAAAATTTCTACGAATAATGCGTTAACCCTTCACATACCGTGCCGCAGTAATTTTGACCCGTGTTGAGAATCATTCGAATGCAATAACACTCTCAGTGACGGGACCTGCTGCGTACCTGAAAAGCGACAATTTCACGAACTCGTTAGAGTACCGCCAAAACGTCGAATAGCAAAGACTGTAAACAAAGAAAATCATCGGTTCTAACAACGACCTGTCAATATGCACGAAAAAGGATGGAAAAGATGATTTAGGGAGTTGCCGAGCCGAAGGATCGGTGCGAAAGACCATTAAAACCGGTTAACAGCACGTACTCGTCGGTTTTTAAAATAGTGCAAGGAAGCGAAAATAAACAAAATTGCAAAGGCTTCTTGCCTCTGCCCGCCCGTGTATTGTTACCCGCGGGAACACACATTAACACACTTACACGGGGATAACGATTCCCTGTATTACTATTTAGGATGTTGTAATTACAGTAGCAAAAATCGCGTTTAAAAGGGGCAGAACGTTTGCTTTCACTTGCCAGAAAGTATAGATACATTCGGTGTTTGAAGTAATTTCCGCTGAATCAAATCCCATAAATACATGCAAGCGTAGTACACATGCACATATACGCATATATATTAATCAATTAATAGAAAAAATGAAATTTTTAGTTAAAAAATTGTTATTTTACTACATTTTGTTAGGAACTAAATCAGTTAAATATGAAGTATGGAATATAGAAGAAGAAAAAAAGAAACTAGTTTAAAGATCAGTCGGGTGAATGCAAAGTTGCTTGTTTGCTGGTAGTCGTTCTGCAGACGCTTCGATCTGCGTCGTCTCGAAAACTTGTTGTTCCATTTGCCAATTTGTGATCTCGTTACGTAATGTTGAGTAAGACACGTATATTCCGTATTTTACTTTGTATTCTCCACATCTTAATTTTAATATAGATACTTATTAATTTCACGAGTTGCTTCTTTTGTGTACGCGATATATATTTAAGAACAAAAACTAAAATATGACGTGAAATACGTTTTCGTTTAAGTACAGAAAACTCCTCTCATACGTACACAAAATAGTCAAACGAGCCCTAAGTGATGCTCAGAAAACAAGATACTCAATCACGAGAATCATAAATATGCAACTCAGAAAGCAGTTTTATTGTCTAAAACTGAAAGGCAATTAAAACGTGTGAAACTATGTAACAAGGACAGCGATTATTGCAAGTACTATAGCTAGATAAGTGATTAAGATTTCGTGTATAATTTAATGTCAGGTTATCCAGGTTATGGAAATCACGATATAACATTGGCATTTACCGATAGATATATAGAAATAATAAATGATGAGCGTATATACATATATTGAACACAGAGAGTAATTTACGTCAGAATTTAATAAGAGGTTTAGGAGTTAAAATAGCGAATGATACGAGACATACCAAACCACAAAGTAAGAATCTTAATAAGCATAGAAACAGAATTATTTACAATCAAGTTCTTCACATACTCACGTTATAGGGAATGAAATCGCACAATATCCCCTCCCCCTTCCGCTCCACGATCAGGGCGGCGGGATATCTTCTAATAGATTTCCCCCACGAAAAAAATGAGGTCCAATTGAAATTGGATTCATAAGATTATTACAACAATTAAGAGATGCTTCAAAATATTTAACTAAACAATGGATTGTTTTTAAATTTAATTTAGTATTTCTTATTAATCTAATGATTAATATTATCATATTATCATTAATCTTATGTTTAACTTATCTATGAATTTATTTAAACAGATATTTTGATTATAACTATTTAATAATACACGTGCTTTCTATAATTTTAATAATTTATCCATTTTCTGTAATTGGTCGAATTTCTAATAACAATTATTCGGTACTCGTGTCTATTGGATCAATTGCTCAAACAATATGAGTTGGTACTAGAATATTTTTTATGACTTTGATATGTATAATATTATGTGAAGGATTCGTATTATAATATTATGCATTAATAATGAATATTAGATTTTAATTATAATTAAAGTGATAAATTTTAGATTTTAATTATTAATTAAATTAATAGATTTTAGTTATTATTATTACATGATATAAATTTCCTTCATTATGTTAGTTTAAATAATAATTAGGGCTGCTCTTTTAACTCTACTTGAAATAAGGTTGTCATCATTTATCCAATATCATAAAGCTCAAAATAAGGTATGATTCATTGTATTATTACAAATTTTCAGGCATGCTTCAAAGTTAGTACTTAAACAATGATTTTCTTTTAATTATGATATTATACTTTCTATTGGTATAATGACTATATACATTTTATCGTTTACTTTTTTCATTTATATATCTATGAAGTAATTTATGCATATTGTGTGAATATATGTATTCAACGATTCTTTGATCTTTATGTTAGTTTAACAATTTTCCCAAGGTCTATAATTCGCTGATTTCCTAATAATAAATTTTCAATATTCGGATCAATTAGATCAACTGCTCAAATAAGATCAATTGAAATTAGAATACTTTTTATGTTTCTAATTTTTACTATTTTAATTGATAGATTTTTTAAAAAGTATTATAAATTAAACAGGACAAATAATGGTATTAATTTTATTTCGAGTAAATAATAATTTTAACTTATATAAGTTATTACTAGTACTGAATATAAAATTTTTTGATGGTATGAATTTTACTTATAGTTGTCAAATACATTGTATTTGAAGGAAAATTATTATCCTATGTTCAATACCACAAGGGTCCAAATTAAGTTGGATTTATATGGTTATTACAAAGCTTGTGAGATGCTAAGCAATAATTAACTAAAGAATGATTTATTTTTAATTATAATGTAATATTTCATATTAGTCCAATGTTTATATCCATTTTATCTTTAACTTCAGGATTAAATTATCCATGAATTAATTTAATCTGATTTTTTTATATATATATTCAATAACTCATGCTTTCATCCTATAATTTTAATTACTTTTGCCAATTTTAATGTGATTATTTTAAATCCTATAAGAGTGAAGATCGTGAAAAGGTGATTAATAGAAAGCACACTACCAGCGTGTGCAGCAGCGAAGCGAAATGACTTCAGTTGGCGAATGTGTACGTGTGTAATCCAATGTTTTCACAGAATTTAGTTTACTTTTATAATCATTTTCTATCTATCATTTCCTTCGCTAGTTTTAGTAAAACGTGTGCTGATTTTATTTATACAAGAAAATAATCGCGCGTCGTATTACATTATACAAGATACCGAATAACACAACTAATATATATTTCATTCATGACTCACGAATTCTTTCAATAAATATATCTCGATATAATCCTACTCTATTCCAATCTTTGTACTAATCCTTTGCTTCGAATAATGCAGATATATCACCTAAATCACCTGTTAAAGTGTAGAAAGACATTTCTAATTTGCGTAATTCGATACGAACAAATTTCGCGTCAGCAAGTAAAATAGCTCAATGCCGATTTCCAAATAAACAAACATATATAAATATAAATTCAGGAAATTTTTATTTGTGGAAATAGATAAATGTTAGTTAATTCTCGCATAGCTGAAAAATATTTAGTTGGGGAAAAAGAAATCCACTATCTTTATGATTTTATGTTCTAATTTATTTTATACATTATTTAAAAAATTTTCAACCATTTTTAACTCGATTCGACTATCTTTCCTCTGTGTTTAACCGCGTTATAAAGTGGCAACGCGGAAATAAAAAGTGGATTACCTTGCACAAAAACTTTTAGGGTGTGAAATTGTCAGTCACTACAGTCCGTAGGTCATTCTCTTAACGTTTCAATTATCTTAAAGCTACATTGTACTACCATTTTCTTCCTTTATTCGGCAGAACATTAAATGGTAATGGCACGACAAGAGAAACTGAAGTCAAAGCGAGGGAAATTCGTTGAAAAATGATGGTCGGATACTTTAGACGAAACCTTTATTCAAGGATTACAAGGAGTCTGAAATTTATATCTTGTTATTTGAGAAAATGTCACCGCGTAATTTTATTCCTCTTTCGTTCTTGTTTTATTTTATATATTTTCCTAATTTCATTTAAAATACATTCTCCCCGTTTGTTCGGGATTCTACAATCCTTGGAGGTTCCATTGTGGGACATAACACATGTCTAGAAAACCCGTTGCAGTCTTCTGTTAGTCAGACTCTAAAGGACAGTTTTAGTTCACACACGGCATTTTCCATTTTTCTATTCATTGTACGTTTCGCATTCTTCAGTTATTTTCCTCCGGCAGTGGACACTAGGCATCCTTGTTGCTTAAGCTTAGACTCCAGGCAACAGGACTTAAAATTTGGCTAATAGGGCCATGCTATAGAACCAGGCCATGAGTGTGTGGTGAGACGACCTTCGAAGCCATAAAGCCAAGGAGACCATGTCGGTCACTCCTCAAGTTGGGTCACCCACATGCGGGTGCTCCACGAAGGATTTCGCCCTGCAGGCGGGATTTCCTCCACTAGCGACTTTGTTGTAGAGGACAATCTTCCTTTTTTGGGGGCACCGGATTCGCGGATCATGTTTCCATCCATGGTCCTCCAACTCGCCAATGATGGAATCATTTCTCCATTGGCAGGTCACGGTAACTTTTTGGCTTCGGAACATCGTCAATTGTCGATTTCCAACCAATCAATAGTCATTCAATCGTTAACGGTTACTCGTTTAAATTACGTCATTCAAGTCAATCACGGACAATAGTTCAACATAATCAATCGCGAGCGCATCGTACGTTAATATTCATATAACTTCGTGGCTGTTACACAATTAGCGTGATCGGTATTTGCTATAAAAACGAAGCGAATCAAGCAGAGTGGAAGATCATTGGCAATCTATTGCACCATTGCTCTCACAACCAAACACCAATGGCGGCCATCTACGGTTCTTCGAACACGCAGCGTTTGAGTCTGCAACACTGTAATATATTAATATGTAAATTAAACAATAAGCAGATATACATCGTCTGAAATTGGTGTACGGATTAATCGAATGTTATAGAAGGTTCTTGTAATTTTGGTTAGAAAAGGAAGTTATTTGATGTGCATAATATTCGTCATATATGAATTATATATTAAGATGCAATGTAACTATATTTTATACAGTACTCACTTTGTTAAGAAATTGTTAATGAAATTTTATTACGTAACTGAAATATTTCTCAAATCACGGATACGTAAAAATTTATTGTACATTTTGTATGAAGAAAGATTTCCTGGTTAAAGAATTAACTAAAACACAGAAGTTTCATGCATCTGAATCACGTTGAAGTCATAAAGCTTTGGACTTTTATCATTATATATGATAATATTATATAATATAATATTACTTAATAATATTATATAATATTACATATAATTATATATGATAATTTTATCATTTCATATTAAATAAATTGAAATATATCGTAATTCTTGCTTAATTAAGATGGTTCACATACTTATAACTTTAAAAGGGAGCAAAGACTTTACGATTTCGTGCAAGGAATTTAATAACTTTATCGCTATTATAAATCTATAATTAAAATAAGTGTTAAGGATATTTTTTGAATTTGAGACTTTTTGCAAAAGAAATTCAACGCTCCACCTTGTTACTGAGGAACTCAAACATTCAGTTGTCCAAATAATCTGAATTTATAAACGTTTGTAGATAATTAAAAAATTATTATGAAAAGGTATCATAACTGAAGTACCTTCTTAATATCTAATAATCCCTAAATACTTTCGATACGCAAAATTGTATTGTAATAAATTGTTTGGTTTGGAGCGATGATCACTTGGATTCGAAAATGTACGGTATCGCAGTACACATTAAAATGGCGCAACATAACATTGAACTAAACTTAAATAAGGAATTTCACTCGGTAAACGGAGATGGAAAAATTGACCGCTCGATGGCTTTGTATCATAATTGTTTACTCTACAACAAATATTCAATGTAATATCCATTAGCTTTAAGGGAGCATACATATACAGCGTCTGACAAATGGAAATTTAAAGTCAGCATTTATTCGTGTGAATATCTTTCTTTTATTCTAGGTACAGAATATTAAATTTAGTAGGAATATAAAAATATATTTATTTACATAAAATTTATTGCTATTATAGAACAGAATTCTTTCCCTTCATAATCTCTTTTCAGTTACCAAATAATTAAGCTTTTCAAAATCGTTTTAAAACCATGGTGTTACAGGTCGTTACATTCATCCTGACATATGCATTGTAAAACACGCTTGTTAATATGCAAGAAATATTCCTATCTTTGAATGGAAAAAAATTATTTTCAGAGAAAGGTAATGATTTATAATATCCTCTATTTTAAATCAAACAATTTATAACGATACAATTTCCCATATCGAAGATATAACGAAGATATTAACGCTTAAATTGTGTATCGATGTAAAAATCGAATAACAAGAGTAAAAATAATACGTAATAAAACACTATGCACATTTAGTAAAATAATTTTGAAATTAGAATACGATTATCTTACAATTCAAATTTTTCGATACAGACAAAAAGCCTNCGATACAATTTCCCATATCGAAGATATAACGAAGATATTAACGCATAAATTGTGTATCGATGTAAAAATCGAATAACAAGAGTAAAAATAATACGTAATAAAACACTGTGCACATTTAGTAAAATAATTTTGAAATTAGAATACGATTCTCTTACAATTCAAATTTTTCGATACAGACAAAAAGCCTCATTATGTACTTACAATGTGTATCGATGTAAAAATCGAATAACAAGAGTAAAAATAATACGTAATAAAACACTATGCACATTTAGTAAAATAATTTTGAAATTAGAATACCTTTATCTTACAATTCAAATTTTTCGATACAGACAAAAAGCCTCATTATGTACTTACAATATTTTTCGAATAGACAGAAATAAAAAAAAGTGTTTCAAGTAAATGTTATTAACATATATTTTTATTACTTTTAAAAAACAAAAATGTATTATATGGACGCTTTCCGAAATATCGCACCATTCATCGGTGGAATATTTTATTGCAGCAAAACATGCAATGGAAACTCAAATAAAGCAGCTCAAAATATTCCATAAACAGAATGGTAGAGACTTGCTAATGGCGTTACTCTCAAACTACGTTTTCGGAATTAATTACTTTTCTGAAAAGAATGTAACCAACCGATTTAATTTTTTATGCATACATACATTGGGTGTAGAAACTATTCGTACACCGACCAATTTCAAACGTGGCTTCCTGATAGGATAGCATATGAATTATTCTTTTGCAAACAATATGATGTACATATTCTTGAAGACATCTAGAGTAGATGCGGATAAAGAAATAATCCGTTCTTTGTACAACTTGTAAAATTAACGAGAAAAATCAAAAGTTCCGGATGAATCGCGACAGAAGCTGACCACCTTGAGGAATCTTCGAAGCTACTTGGTAGATTCCTGCCAACCTTGACTGCAACCCATCGAGTGCCTTTTTTATTACCTTATACCCAAGGAATCGTACTTCCGGTGTTGCGAAGGCACTCTTGCTAGGATTTATGACTACGTCATACTGATGCCTTCGGGAGAATTTTTCAGGCTTAAGTGACTTTCGTGCTTGGTCTTATCACTTGATGCCACTAGAACGACATAGAGATTGACGTAGCAAAAATCGAGTCCTCTTATGGCGGTGTTTATGAACCGTTGGAACGTCTGTGCAGCGTTTTTCGGATCGAACGGCATTACGATATATTCAAACAACCCGAACAGTTATCGCAGTTCTCGGTATTTCGTCCGCGTACATAGGGAATAGGTGATATGCACGGTCGAGATCTATGGTCGAAAAACCGTCTTTCCTGCGAGCATATGCGCGAAGTCCTTTATATGCGGCACCTATCCGGCATTATTCGCACGTTGCGGGCTCATTAATAACAGCTGGGCCGCCATACTCTGTCCACTTTCGCAACCATGTGTAAGGTGGATGTCCACTGATTCTTTGAGGGGAGGATGTGGCCGTGGACTACCAGTTCGCAGTATGACCGGCGGTGGTCGTAATATGATGGAGAACGTCGTGTCTTAGCTGTTTTGCGATCGTCGTCGGTCGAGTGATGTCAAAAAATCGTGCGATGATTAGATGGTATCTCGAATCACCCGCGGTGGTTCTGATATACACGACCCTCACGACGCCGATCCTACTGGTTGAAGGCGCCGTGGTTCTGTTATGGAGTCGGCGGGCCGCGTATGTCGACGAGGATGCCGAAATGGCTTAGGCAATTAGCGCAGATGATGGGCTTGTCAACGTCTGCGACGACGAATCTCTATAAGAAGGATCACTGTAGATGCTGATCACGGAGGCGATCACTTCGAGCATCTCGTACGACGCCTTCTCGGACCGGCCTGTTACCCTCGTCCATGGATAAACGCAGAGGTCGGAGCCCGTGTCGATGAAATATTTCACCTACATCACTTTGTCCGGGAAAACAGGCGGCTTGATTTAAGGCCAGTATTGTCAGACGCGCTCAATACCGGACCAAGGCGTGTTTCCGGAGTCTTATTTCTGTATGTGGTCTGTATTTCGTGCACCAGTTCTTGAATGTTTACTAAGAACAATAGAACTTGGTGCCGGTCAAAGTTCATGGTTGCTGCCTCCTACTCTCGCTGTTCGATTTGGACCACCGACCGAGCCCTGTTCCTTTCCGTTCTTCCGGGCGGCAAAAGATAGTGCCGTCACTCTAGCGTCCAGATTCTCCAGCTTCAACAGTATCATCGTGTGGTGGGATCGGTTCTGATGGACTCGACTTGCGAGAAGCCAAAACTGTCGCCGTGGATACAGGTAACCATCTACACGAATTGGTACAAGAACCGATCCGTCCAGGCCGTCACGATTGCTCGGATGATCTCTAGGATTCTACCACCCACAAATACTACAGGAAATTTTCCGAGACGATGAATTCTGCTAATCTTCGGACAAATTGCAGGAACGGCGAGGGACTTCGTCGCCGATCACCTCGTGTTCTAACATTTGCTGTGTCAGTCTACCATGTGACATGGTCAATCGCTGGAGTAGCTTGGTATTCACGGACCTGATCGAGCGTAGCAAGTACGGGACCTTGATGTCGGGAACTTCTTCTGCATACCTGAGCTCCAGTTTGGACAAGATATGGGAGAACTTCCTCGTGTCTGCTATGATCCCGTTTAGGACAAACTAGGCCACGACTTGAGCGAATCATACGTCGAACCGCTCCGGATGAATTATGTGACAGTGTTGACCATTTTCCTATTCAAATAAAATATCACTGTGATTACTCAATACCGACATTGAATCGTCACAAAATTGGTTGGCACAAATATAAAGCAATAACAGGCCACAACATTCGCCAAAAAGAAAATTATTCTGAAATTGAGGCACCCATCATTAACGAAACACTTTGAAAACTTGAATCCATTATATGCGGCAAAAAAGAACTCTTCTATGATATATAAACCAGAATACTTCGGGAATCACACTACACCTTGTGGAATAATGATGTTAATTTTTCACTTAAGTCACCACGCACATAACTCCAGAGAAAAAGAAACCTACATCGAGAACTTAATCGAATTCCAGAAATTGCGATCCTATTTTCGTAGAACGATTAAACAAAGCAAAGAAAGTCATCGACAACATACAAAACATCAACAAGCACATGTGCATTAAAATTAAAAGAATTAACAGAGGTAGGCATTTCACTGGAACAGAATTTCTGGAACTAGACGAAAACAAACTGGTTACCAATGACAAAGATCTCGCCAACTCTCTTGCTGAAATATCCAAGCTAAACTCAGGTGACTGAAATTACTCCTCAGAATTCCTTAAGCATATTAATCACCATGGGAATCAAATCATAGAGTCAGTAACTAATCAGGAGGAGTACAACACAATTCTATTCTATACACAATCGTTCCTGAAAATGGAGTCATGATGATATACGACTCTTCGCCAGGTCCAGATTGCATTCCGAATCGATTGTTGCCAAATCGTCCACTAATAGGAAAAAGTCATCTTCTTAAGATGTTTAACACCATTCGAATACATAGAATCTTCCAAATTGCTGGAAAATGGATAAAAAAAACTATATTAATGACTGAAAAAAACAAAATAACGGCGTACAGCTATCGCCTAATCGCAGTAACGAATAATATGTGCAAATTGATGGCTAAAATAATAAACCGGAGATTCAGATGTTACACGCATGGTAAAAAATTTTTAACAGCAGTCCAACACACATTCCGACAACATCGGTCTACCACTGACGTTCTAACAAACATACCGACGTCTGTGACGCTTTTCGAAAGAAGGAATACATCATGGAATTCTACTTAGGCACTGAAAGAACGTACGACATGATCTGGATATGTAAAGTCATAAATGCACTTATCAAACCCGATATTAACAGCCCCAAGCTATCTTTTATAGTAAATTTCTTAATCAACAAAGTCAACCAAGTAAGGATCAATGAAATTTTCGACTCCTAAGAGTCAAGGCATTTTCTTCCGGAAGAAACTAAATCATACAAATTCTCCAAAGGTCATGATGAACGATGCAAAAATTAAATTCGTGGTCACCAATAAAATACTCGTTCTACTCTTTGATAGCAGATTATCCGGAACCATGCACATCAAATTTTTGATGGAATCATGTTTGTGAAGACTAAAGATAATTAAATCTCAAGCCAGTATTAATTGGGAATCAGGTCAGGAATCTCTGAGAAAAATTATTGAGCTCCAATTTTCTCCAGAATTGACTATCCAGCAATTATTTATTTTTCCGCCAAGCCCAGTATTTTACGAATTCTTGATCCCATACATAACGCGGCACTGAGAAAAAGGCCGCAAGATATTGTACCACTTGTCCAATTAGCGACATTCTATTCGAAGCTAAAAAGATGCCACTGGAACAACGAAGAAAATAATTATGCGACATATTCGCCTTTACAATGCTTATCACGCCAAGTAACCCCACCTTTAATTATATCTTCGGAAAAGAGTACAAAAATCTTTATGCCAAAAAATCTAATTTACCTGCTCCACCTTCCATTAAAATTAACGAATATCTTTCCTAATCTACATTAGGAAGAATTGCAGCCTCTAAATGTAAATAAGAATCTAGAGCCCCTTGGACCATTTTAACCCCTCTAGTTGACGTAGATTTAGCCGACTCTATTGAGAATAATAGAAGCAGGCGAGAAGACCGAATTTAGATTTTTAGAATTAAATAATAATAAATATATTCGCTATAATAAGTTATACACAAATCTCTCAAAATCTGTCCGCGAAGTGGGATACATCACTGCCACCGAAGTCAAATCAATTAAACATCGCTAGCCTAACCAAACGAACGATGAATTACAACCAATTCGAGCACCCATAAATCGATAGTTCACGAGAAAATGTGTTAGAGCGACTTAGCGATAAAGTCGGAAGCCAACCGAAGAATCGAGTGGCGCGCCTCGACTAGAAGTTAGGAGAAGAATACTCAGCGATTTTTTCGAGTGATCAAGTTGAGGAAAATCGGGTGTTTGGTAAAGGGCAAAGGGTGCCCTGACTGGTGAGTTGGAACCTAGGGCGTTTCCATCCTCCGTGAACCTGCCACCGCAAAAGGAGGAATGCCCCTTCGACTGAAAACGGTGGTGGAGAAACCCCTTTCCACATTAAGACGACATGTGTGGTGATCATCCGCTCATTAGCGATCTTACAGATAATGGTGACGTCTGGAAAATATCCATTTATGCGTTCTTAGTGCGCCGAGATCGTAGTGTTCCACGCAAGTGTACTGACACTTACTTTTCGTGGGCCCCTTGTTAGCTGGATCTCAACTGTGATTGCAGTGACTTTGAAACAGGGTCGCAGGGGTTCGCGTGCCTGGGACTGTTCGAATCAATAAATAGAAAATTTCCTAATGAAGGCAACGATAATACGACATGGTAGAAAAATTCTTGCTATTCGATCACTTGGATTCAGCCATTGGAAGAATGTAGCGAGAAGACGTTTCGCACAGTGTAGAATTGGTAAACATAGATTTTAACATATATTTATATACATCGATCTAAAAAAAGAGTGATGTATGAATGAACGAGTGCGAATAGAATATCAGTATGAGCATATTTACGACGTTAGGAAAGAACGAGTATGCGTGCAGTGAATGAACGGTAATATGGATTATACATGTGTGTGAGTAACTTATGAAGGGAAAAAAGGAGAAACCAGAGAGTAAATGAAACGTTAGTAATATTGGTGATAGTAGATGTGTGAGAGTGTATCGTACAAGAGAGTCGCGATCCATTCTTAAAGTTTAAAATAAATATGTATTATTTTTGAATAAATATATTACCTACTTCTAACACATACTGGACGGTAGGCAATACAATGTAATAAGTTTTTCTTTTAGATATTAGCATCTTATATATTCGCACACGTATGCATGCGCGCGTGGCAATGCCGAATATCCTTAAAGATTAAATCTTAAAACTAATTGGTTTACGATATTACCGATTTACAGTTAATTGTAACCAGTTTAAGTATGTACATGTTTCTCCATAGTGAATTTATACTTGTTTTTTTTTTTTAATATGCATAAAAGACGAGCAATAAATAGTCTTTATATGATTTTCTTTCTCTTTTCTATATGATAACTGTTTGCACAGTACGTATTCATCTTGCTAAAGGATATCCGAATATTAAATAGAAAGATAAAATAATTAAAAGCAAATAATTTTTAAAACTATCAAAATGTATTTCCCTTTGCCTGCGATAAAAAAGTTTGTATACCTAATTTTTATACCTGTACAGGAGAGGTCTACTCGAATGAAGCTTTGTAGAGTTGTAGTACTTAAGAATAGACACCGATTGATGTTTTGGCACTCAAAACAAAACTACTAAACATGAAAGTACTACTTGTTCTACCGTCTTTCATTTGGATTATGTATATGTCATGAGCAGATAAATTAAGATGGTGATAATGATATTGATATTGAAGATATGCTCAATTATATAATTCTTTCGTATCTAGTCATGCATTTTTAATAACTTTTTTTATAGTTATACCATTTTTAATTGGAGGATTTGGTAATTGATTAATTCCTTTAATGTTAAGATTACCTGATATACCATTTCCTCGAATAAATAATACTAGATTTTGATTAATACCTCTTTCATAATTATTACTATTAACTAGACGAATTTTGAATTTCATATCTGGAAATGCTTGAACAGTTTAACATCCTTTATCTAAATATATATTTTACTCATCTCCTTCTGTATATTTTACAATTTTTTCTTTGCATATGCCAGGTATTTTATCACTTTTAGGAGCTATAAATTTAATAACTACAATTATATTGATAAAAAATTCTAGATTAGATTTGGATAAAATACCTATATTTCCTTGATCTCAATTTCTTACTATAATTTTATTCTTATTATCTTTACCTGTATTATCAGGAGCAATTACCATATTATTATTTAATCGTAATTTTAATACATCTTTTTTGATCCTATAGGAGGAGGAGATCCTGTATTAGATGAACATTTATTTTGATTTTGTGGTCATCCAGAAGTTTATATTTTAATTTTATCTGGTTTTGGATTAATTTCTCAAATTATTATAAATGAGAGAGGTGAAAAAGGAGTATAGGCAAACACTCAATAGTTTAATAAATATTTGCAATTAAAGATTCACTCGATATGCAGACTGCCGTTATAACAGAAATTTTATCGTAATATGGTTAATAAAAAAAATTTACGCTCATTTAACGTGCAATTATTTAATAGTATAAATCAGAGTTTAAAAATAAATATAATATCTGTTTCAAAGTTATTTGCGTTAATCTTCGGATATAATTATAATTTTAATTTTTACATTCCATATTACGATTAAATATTTATGCAGCCGATCGAGATATTGAGAGGCTTACGGCACAAAAGATTTCTATTTGATACAAACTATTCTTTACATTTTTCAAAAAGGAACGAAGATCGCAGCCAATTTCTATGTCAAATTAATATTCGGACAGCTTGTACATTTAAATTTAAATTATACTTCAACAACTTTTTACGAAAATTTCACGTTTATGTGACATGTATGACATATTGCTTAATACGTTTTGTTACACTCTTCTGGTATATTAAAAGTTATTTTCATTTCTCCCTACAGTTGCTTTATTACGTATCATTTCTGCATACGTCAAAATAATGAATGTAATTATCATGTTTGAATTCATTATAAACGGAAGAATCCGAATAATGTATTGGTGCCATTTATAGAAAGATCTATCTTACTTCCTCTGACCGTTTCTTTGCCCCTTTTCTGGAAAAAAATTATCCTGTTTTTGATGTGATTGAATTGTATCTAACAATTATTGCTGTTATCGATAACTGTATATCAAACAACGGCATCTTATTGAATATAATTTTTATATTGTTTTATAAAGGTATATAAAATATAATATTAAGATAATGTTAGGAGTATATTTTTCTACTTGTGATTAATTCCGTTATAACTATATCAACGTCGATATGTATGTTTATCAACAATTGCAATCCTTTCTTTCTTGATTAGCATTAATTTCGACATTCAGCGAAAGCAAAGCTTTTTACTACACTTTACTTTTATAGTTGCAAAAATTTAAAGAAATTTAATATATGTCCTATCGAATATTCACCTCTGATAACATTTTAGATCTTAAAGATTCTAATCAGACGAACAATTTGTTAATACAATGTTGTATCGCGTTACGATCGATTTGACTATTTGCTAGCGTTCATTACGTCTTTAGGATCGAAACGTTTCAAATCATGTGAAGGACTCTGGTTTATATCCTTATTATGAATAAGCGTCCCTTGCCTCGCGGACACTTGTATCACACGGCAGCTTGAACTAATCCCTAGCTAATACCTTGGTTAATCCTTTGCGATATTTTCGTGGTAGAAAAATAGTAATTCGAAATCTGTTCGCCATAAAGTGTACGTTATTCTTAAAACGGCAAATAAGAAATCATATACGAATTGAGAAGTAGAATTATTTCACCTCCACATTTTCCACGTATCGTTGGGTAACTATTAATTTGAAATATCGATTAGCTTCGATCTTGGAATCTTCTTTGGAATCTAATTAAATGGCACCCGACATAACGAGTCATCCCCGAGACGATGGGGCTGATACACACCCGCAGCAACAAACATTATATCGACACTAGGGCAGTAATGGTTTATTATGAGTACGTAACGTCAATGGAAAAATTAAACCCGTTATCGCGAAATTTATAACGATAGAAGTAATCCAGCCGAGGATAATCAAACAAATTATAACGATTCCATTAAGAGGAAAGAATTTGAATATTCGTGACCTTTTTTTCATGAAAGGAAGCCTCAAAAATGTCTTTGAAAAATTCGTTTCTCAATGCATCGTTTTAATCGTAATAAAATTGAAACATACGAGGGAAACTGTATATCGCAAATAAATCGTTTATTTATCAAATAAAACGCAAACAATTTGAGTGATTGCACAGGTATGGATCGAGTGATGTCATGGTTAATTTTCTTCAGTGTATACTACACGCGTGTGTCGTGTAGAATGCATGTAGCGAGTGATGCTTGCAAGAAAGCTTTTAGAAAAATTTGAAAGTGTCCTAAAATGTATTTAAGATGAAATAACTATTAACAATAGTTTATTCGGAATATTATTAATTCAGCAATAAAACATTAACACGAAAATTAAAGAAATTACGAGTTTTCGTAGTATTGCGAACATCTGCGAAACGACAAAAATATTGAGAAAAAATAGAATCAAAATTTTCTGTTATTTATGACCTATAATACAACGTCAAGAAATTAAAAAAAAATAACAGTTGCCTCTTTTCCTTTCAAAATTCAACATAGAAATATGAATTTCTTATGAATTTTTGAGTTTCCGAACGTTCATTTTTATATGGAATATAAAACTCGATACTGACATAAATTGAGCGGTGGAAATTTATTTTCGTACAGCCTGTATAAAACTTTGTATTACAATTAATAACTAAATTTTCTACACAGTGGCGCTCCAATAATATGGAATTCAAAGTTGGCTGACCCGACGTAAAAAAAATAAGTCGAACAAAAGGAATGACAACATCGACCATGACACGAGCGGATTTGCAACAATTTTCGAATTCAAGTTTCTAGTTCAAGTAAAGTAAACGGAGCTTTAAACAGAAGAATAATACTCTCCCTCTCTCTTTGCGACTTACTTTTTCACATCTGATCATCACATAATCGAAGATCCTACCGGTCCGTAACACCCAGTATATATTGCGCTTTTACTTTAAAACATACCGCTATTTTCGTAACTAACTCAACTGTATGTTCAGGCGGTGATACGTGCAAAGCCTAAATTTTTCTAGTAATGTCTTGCAAACTATCGAATTTCGGAAACTAAAATTCCAAATTTTCCACCTACTTGTTCTCCCTTCCAATCCCTCAAAACTACACGTCGATGGGCTACGACTGCCACTCGGTGGAATGTTGGAAACGAGTATTATTCGCATATTTTTGTTAATATCCAAAAGCGAGAATGTTAATTTGGCTCAACATGATAACAATCGAAAATATAAATAGGATACTCATATTCTCGAAGAACAGCGAAAATCTAACCTTTAATTTATGCAAAAATGTATGCTCACCACGTGATTAGTCGAAAATATCAATAGAATGCTCAAGCCTTGTAAGAACAGCGTAAATAGCAAATATTAATTCGGTAATAATGTTTACTGCACACGATATGTGTTGAAAATAGCAATAGAATACTCAATCTCTTTAATAACAGCATATACCTAACCCATTATTTATATAATAAAGTTTGTTCGCCCCGATAGCAGTCGAATATATCAACTGAATATTCAAACTCTTTAATAAGAGCGTAAATATGACGTACTAATTATGTAAAGATGTTTGCTTGCCTCGATACTGGTCGAAAATATCGGTAGAATAATCAAAATCTCTAAAAACAGCTCAAACATAATTTGGATTATTACATCCATTTATTGCTGATTTATAATTATTATCTGAAGAACGACTTATATTTAATTATAATGGAATGTTTCATATTATTCCACTAATTATAATTATTTTATCATTTGCATTATGACTAATTTATCCATATAACAATTTTAATAGACTTTATCAATATGTGTATTCAATAATTCATATTTATATATATATAATCCTTCTTGCAGCTTCTATGATTGGTTGATTTTCTAATAATAACTATTCAATAATCTGACCAATTCGATCAATAGCTCAAATAAATTCGGTTGAAATTAGAATATTTTTTATGAACGCACTGTTTATAATTTTAGTTGCAAGATTCTTATTAAAATATTATCCATTAAATCAAATAAATATTAGTCTTTTATTTTAATCCAAATAAATAATAACTATATTTTACAAAAATTATTATTATTACCGAATATAAAATGTTCTAATTATATTTGCTTTACTAGTAATTAGGGTTGCATTTTTACCTTTATTTGAAGGAAAACTATTATCTTATTTTCAATATCGTTAAGGTTAAAATAAAGTATGGTTCGTAGAATTATTAAAACCTTTTGGATATGCATTAAAACTATTAACTAACGAATGATGGATTCTTAATTACAATCTAATATTTCTTATTAGACCAATGATTATATATATGTTATCATTAATTTTATGGTTAACTGATCCATGAATTGATTTAAATAGATTTTTTGAATATAGGTATTCTATAATTCATGTTTTCTGTATAATAATAATAGTTCTTTCAGTTCCTACAATAGGTTGATTTCCTAATAATAATTATTCAATATTCGCGTCAAATCGATCAATTGCTCAAATAATTTCAGTTGGAACTAGAACAATTTTCATCATTTTAATTTTTACAATTTTAGTTTAAAAATTTTTATTAATATATAGATTAAAGGAAATAAGTATTAGATACTTATCTTGTTACTAACAAATTATAATTTTATTTCATGAAGATTGTGATCATTACCAAATATGAAATTAATTAATTTTTTAAGTTTTACTAATAATTAGATTTGCTTTATTAACTTTGTTTGGAGGAAACTTAGATTTTCTCTTCTATTTGAAGCTTCAATACGAGATCTTAATTAAAGGAGTTCAACTTTTTCGACAGCACTAGCTCATCCTAAATCCAATACTCAAACTCACCATCATCTCCATTATCAACGAATTTTGACAATTAAATATACGCTCTATCAATCAGATCACTCATCACTGCACTAGCTGTATTTTTAAAATCATTGATCACTCTCGTGATCAACAGCATCTTGCCAAGGACAGCTTCGGCGTTTAGCTGCTTAAATAGACACAGTTCATCTGTTGTATTTTTGACTTGTATTATTTGTGTATATTTTGTAAATTAGATAGCATAAATCTAGCTAAAGCTGTCCCGCTTCTTAAATGGAATTTGATTATAAATAGTTGACGTTATTATGGTATGGCAATGCCTATGATAGAACTCTGATTGCTCCTTGGAAAAATTATGATCAAGCTGTACTGTATAAATATTCGTGCGTACTAAAAAAAATCACTTTTTATATTTTTAGCTGCTCTTTTTGTAGAGGTAGGAATAAACACCTGACTCTTTAAAATCTACACATTCTGGAATGCGCAGCATGCTTTTCCCTTGTACTTTAAAATATTAAAGTTTCTTTCTTATTTCTTTCCGACGGGGGTGATTTTATTCAAAGAATCGAAAAGGACGATAGTTTGTGACCAAATGATTGTCAACTAATTTTACTTTCGCATTAATTACCAACATTTGAACTTAAAATACATCAACATGACTCTTGGGTTCAGTCAAGGTATAGTAATATTTCGATTAATTAAATTTTTACACCTTAATTTGCATTATTATAACAAAAATTTAAATTTTCCATTTATTTATAATATATATATTGGTTGATGTTGATGACAAGCTGTGTTGATACAGCTTTAAGACTAATTGCTGATTGTTCTTGAAAATTTT
>NIJG01000371.1:8499-19228 GCA_002201625.1 Euglossa dilemma
TTTCCTTTTTTTTTTATGCGGCTGAAGTGTGAAGCTGACTGTGAAAAAATACAATTAAGTCCTTTGGAAAAAATGAAATGACTTTCCGAATGACCTAATACATTTCGCGGTTCTATGGAGAAATAGAAACTATTGCGTTATTCGGAAAGTCATTTTGTCTATTTTCTTTTTTTTTTATGCGGCTGAAGTGTGAAGTTGACAGTGAAAAATACAATTAAGTGCTCTAGAAAAAATGAAATTACTTTCCGAACGATCTAATAGTTTTTATTAGAACAACAGAGGTAGGTTTTACTATAAATCGGTGTTAAATGAAGTTTAATTTAGTTACAATTGCGATGTTAAATTTCAGATGATGAGATATTAGTTAATTTTTGAAAATGTTCGAATAATTTTGAGCAGTAGTGTACACGGATGGGTCGATGGCCTGGTTGTTTTATAAAATATTTATATTTAGCATGCGCGATACTTGGATATTCTTGAAGTGCCTATTTATACTTAGAATATGCGTTACTTGAACAGTCTCGAACTATGCGGCATAAAGATAGCGATACAAAATAAGAAAAATGTAATTCAGGATATAACTAATACACCTAACTGCTACGTTAACGTTGTCAATGAAGAATTAAACGAATCGAATACACGATAATATTTTCCTTCCGCGATCAAAGGAATTGAAATCACTGTAAAGCCTGAAGAAAATTATATTTCAATATAAACGATAATCTTTCCTACAAAAATTACGTATCAAAATTGATTTGTATACCCTCGATCCTACTGTAATAACAATCTACTACTAAAAATAATAAAAGAAGGAAAAAAATAACTTGAAGAAAATTCTGAAATTTCTGAAAAAAAAATAATATTCGTATCTCTAACATAGATAATTTTTTTTTACAAAAATAGCATCGTTTAATCGTTAAAAAATGATTTTAAAATAACAAAAACGATTTAAAAATAACAAAAACAATTTTAAAAAAGCAGAAAGAGGGACAATGAACGAGAAGCACTTGATCGAAAAGCTCAGAGAATGCACGATAAGTTCTTACCTGAGAAACAGGCTTGAATCGAGGAAAACGCGAGGTTAATTACGCGTGTCGTTATTACCAGAGACATCATTACCTGATTACTCGAAACAAGGTCATTAATCGAACTCGAGGGACTTGGATGGCGAGTCGCGAGCAGCGGTGATGCTAAATTCATAGTCGAATACTATACGCGACGTGGTGTTTATTCCAAACACGAGAATTTCAATTAGCTCATGCTGCCTGTATACAGTCACACGCGATTTCGCGGTCAACGATCGACAAATAATTTCGCTATACGATGTTATATACTTTCCGATGGTCCGGCACTCTGGCATATTAAACGTTATTAGGTAATGATCCTGCAGGACACGATTAAGTGTGTAACAATATTGAACGTAACAATTATCGTAAAAGGATTACGGGTCGTATTCCTCTGTCGCGAATATCGTTTCACGGAAACCGATGCACGCGACGAAACCGATTAGAATTCTCGCGGAAAAAGGCAATAAGACGATCATTCTAACGTTTGAAATTATCCCGAGAAAAATCGAGATTCTATCATTACCACAAACGAAGAATTAACGAATTAAAGAATCGAAGAAACTAAAGAATTTTATTTTAAATTATTTTTCTAGATTATTTCAAACTTTTAAAATTTCTGTTACACGAATCTAAATTTAATTTATTTCCTCCTGTAGATAAAGAGTTTGTCAAACTATTTACATACACACTTCAATATTTTCAACTATAACTAATTTAATCCCATTCTTATCCGGTTTGCTTCAAAATCTTGTACGGGATTAATTTAGATAGAAGTACCCTTCGATCGAATTCTCGAGATTCGCCGGACACTCTAGGGATAGAACCTCTGAAGAATAAAAAAGGATTCCCATTTGATCATCCGCAACAGGATTAACACACCACACATAAACCCTTCATCCATTCAGGAACCCACCCGCGGATAATTAACTTCGACCCTGGTCTTAGCGTCATTCGATAAATCTCCGATTTACATCCGCATTCACGCCGTTAAATCGATATTAAAAATCCTCTCTCCGCGGATATACACTTGACCCAAGAAGAAATCGCGTAATTCTAGCCGAGAAACAAACCACGAAATAACTCTGGAAATCGGGCAAACGCGGTCTGAAAACACTCGTACCAACAGGGTCGAAGAGACGTAACGCAGCTAGACGTAACGGAGTCGTGGTCGTTACACACCAGCCTGGATATTGACATTCGCCGTTGGGATTGATAGGAGGAACGCAGTGGAACGATAGACGGAAACAGAGAGAACGCGACGCATATAGGGGGGGCATAAGAGAGAAAGACGAGTCTAGCAGAGGAGATGAGCAAAAGAGGAAGCGAGAGAGGGAGCGAGAGGGGAACTGCTGGTTCCATGGAATCCGCCGATATTCGCCATATTGGCAGTATTCCTCTCCGCTTTGCTCCCGTCCTCGCTTCGTCTCCCTTTGGCAACCCTACACCGTCTCTCGATCCGTGCAGGCACACGAGAGCACGGCTGTGGCTGACGCCGGGCATCGGCAGAGCTCCCGGGTATCTATCGGATAATTAGCCGGTGATTACGTGGCAGTCATTCGGGCGGATATCAGTGCCCTCGACCCTCGGCCTCGCCCTCGGGCAAGAGGGTACCTACCATACAGGCGTGCTTGCAACCTGCATTCCTCTCCACCTCCCCCCGTTTCCCCTCTCTCGCCGATCCTCGCATCCTCTCGTTCCACTGGTCTATCTGCCTATCCATCTATCCATCTGTCCATCCATCCGTCTTCCTCAGCCAACCCCTACCATGCGCCTAATTCTCTCTATTTCTCGCTCCCGTCCACTCTCTTCTCCTTCGACCAGCTCCCTCTCTCTCTCTCATTCTCTCTCCTCCTTGCTTTCGCACGAACCAACGTCCGACCATGGTCTCTCCCTGGAGTAGCTCACCCGCACTTCCTGCATCTCGTTACTGACGCCCAATGCACTGCTGGCTCGCATTATAGACCGCGCTCTGGATACCATAGTTTCGGTACCCTGGCGAGGAGGAGGTGTTCGCCGGCGAATACCTGCACGCGTGCACACACGTACCCCGGCCTGACGGAGGATCGCCCCCGGCGGACCGCCGACCTGTGCCGTCAAACAATCTCATTATCATTCGATTCACGGGTAACAGAGAGGCCGAACGGTGCTCGGTGACCAAAGGGAAACCCTTATATATCGGGAAACTGTGCCCTCTTTATCGCCGCCGAATCATCGACCCCGCCAGCCCGTGAAATTGACTCCGACCCGCGAATTGTTTTAGCTGCGAGGTCCTTACACTTCTCTCGGGGTTTTAGGGGTTCACGGTTTGTTGTTCGAGGGGTACGGGGTTTTTAGCGGTTTTTGATTCAAATGCCAGAGGTGTCCTGTGCGTTAGGGGATGGTGGGTTCTGAAACGGACGAAGAGACGAAGAATCTTTTTCGTCAAGGATGTCTTCTATCGTGGAAACGACGTTGTCGGAATAAGTGATAGATTATAATTAAAATTCCTGACAATTCCTGATAATAATTAATATTAGGTTCGGCTGAATTTTGTTTTGCGCAGGACTATTTTAAACTTTCGTTGATATTCAAACATAGGTTCTTCCACTTCTCCCGGGGATTTAAGGGTCCACAGTTTGTTTTTGGAGGGGTACGGGATTTTTAGCGGTTTACGATTCGAATACCAGCGGTGTCCTGTGCGATAGGGGATGGTGCGACCTGGAATGGAGGAAGGAACGAAGAATCTTTTCGGTCAAAGATGTTTTCTATCGTGAAAACAACTTTGTTGGAATAACTGATAGATTATAATTAAAATTCCTGATAATTCCTGATAATGCATAATTATTAATCTTTTAAGTTCGGTTGAAATTTGTTCCATGCGAGACTGTTTCAAAGTTTCGTTGATATTCAAACTTTCGAGAGGAATCGAATGGGTGATTCATCGGTGACGAGGCAGCAGTGATAAGTCTAAACTTGCCTGGTAACGAGTGGCCAGACGTTCGGATAACGGATTGATACGCGCTATTCCGATCGCCATTTCGAAGTCTGGTGGAACGGATTCGATCATCGAACTGGTATAAATACCCTGGCTTTCATCTTCGTGTATGATACAGGTGAATCATCCGATTCGACTTCGGTCCAAAGATCATGGTACCACAAAATCTAGTAAATTAGGAAGAAATATAAAACCGGAAATTTCGCTACAAATTCCACGGTTGATTTCAACGAAATATTAACCCTTTGCTGTCCGAGTTATATCTCAATTTCGATATCGACAGCCCTTAACGTTTTCAAATATTTTATTTCAAATTTACCTCGACTGAAAAACAGGGGAATTTAAATAAATAAAGGAAGACTTTGTAATTTTCTAGCGTAAATCTCTTGAAACAATTTCTCAGTGTCGGATCACTGTGGTAGGACCGTAAAGGGTTAACCCTTCTCCAAATATAATTGTTTCTAATCGTTATAAAACGAAAAATGTCGGTGAGTTCTAATCTCCGAGTTTTATGTTGCTAGACGCTTTTAGTGACTTTTGGTAATTTTGTGTTACGATACGAGTCACTTCCTGTTTTCTTCCTTAACGGTGGAAGTCACTTCCTTCTAAGCAAATAAACGTAAAGAAACCTAACCGATCCACCACATTTCACGCCAAAAAACAATCAAAGATATTTTAGTTATCTGGTAATTTAATAAGTCGTAAATCGAGATTCGGAGAGTTTAAATTTAAAAAGCTTCCAGCGGGTTGTAGAAAAACGATTTAAACATCCACCGTCGTATCTAATTCGCAAGACACAGGAACGAATCCCGAAACTCGTGAAATCAACAACATCCCAGAGAAAAGTATCCAACCCACGCACATCCTGGCGTCCCGAAGCGATCCCCGGAACTTGCGGCAAGAAAACAGCAAAGGGCGGGAGGAAAAAAAAAGAAAGAAAGAAGGTCCTGACCTACTCTATCAGAAAAGCGTGGAGCACCGGTTAAGCGCGTCGGATCGTCAGAACTTTTCACCCTCGATCCTCTCCCTCTCTCTCTCTCTCTCTCCCAGTGTCCCTTTCACGGAAAGAAGAACCAACGAAGCCAGGAGCGGCGGGTTCAGAGGTACCGCGGCGCACGGCGTAGAAAGGAGGAAAGAAAGCAAGAATGGAAGAAAGGAGACGAAGAGAGCGAGAGAGAGAGAGGAAAAAAGGAGGTAATGCGACGCAATTAAACAATTTGGAGCGGCGCACGCGACGCAAGAGACTTCAAAAGTGCCACCACATGTGGGCAACGAGGAGATGTAATCAGGAAAGTTAATTGAAGGCCCCACCCCGGGTGCAGCGCCCTCTATGCGGCCGTCTCTGTCGCTCGAGTGCCCTCTCCGGCATCGGGGCCACGCGTGCTCGTGCCACGGAGCCAGAGCGATTGACTCATTCAACGGGAATAAAAACACAACAAACTTCTGGGCGAGAAGGAACCGCGGTCGGAGCCCCGCTCTGGACGGGGACCGATGGAAGGAGCGGACCAGAGGGGGCCGGAGGCAACGAAGGAAGAGAGAAGCCGCGGGCTGGCGCGCGTGACGTCACGAGCAGAAGGCATTCAGATTGAAGAGCGCTCGATGACTCTCGAGATCTGTATTGCCATTAATAACGAGCCGGGGAACGCCGCGCTCCCTGCTACCGGGGCTCGCAATTGCACCGCGGTACAAGCGTTCACAATGTGTACAACTTGTACCGGCTGTGTACGCACGCCTGCTAGGCGGCACTTACGCCCGAACACGGCCGACACGCGTGTGCCGGTCGCGAGGCAACCAACCTTTGACGGTATGCAACTCCCAGGCAGTTTCGTTCGTGTATAGTCGCGAGGAGCGCAGGACCAGCGAGTTCACGCGCGAGCAGCGTGTAGTAGTTCGAGATAAGAGATCTCGTGATCTTTTCTGGATATCCGGACACCGGTAAAGGGATGGTAGAATGTAGGAAGATGGACCCCGGTGGGATAAGTGGTCTTGGAATCCAGTTGGAGATTTGATTTGGGTATATTTTATAAATTAACTAGGAGATTTCACGCAATTGCCAACAACAAATCAAATTGGAATGTGAGCAGTGAGAAGAATTCGTTCGTGTATAGTCGCGAGGAGCGCAGGACAAGCGAGTTCACGCGCGAGCAGCGTGTAGTAGTTCGAGATAAGAGATCTCGTGATCTTTTCTGGATATCCGAACACCGTCGAGGGGATGATAGAATGTAGGAAGATTCTCGGATAGGTAGGGGTAAGTGATCTTGGAATTCACTTGGAGATTTGATGATTGTATATTTTATAAATTGACAAGGCTATTTGACACAATTGTCAATGACAAATATGTAGAGTAAGATGATTAAACTAGAGAAATTGAAACCATGATACGCCATAATTGAGACGAAAATTAGGACAGGTGCTCTCATTGCAAAGAATTGCAAGCGCTATTGCAATTTTTTCTTTTTCTTCAAATGATTTGACGAAGAGTGCTAAAAACTGCAAGCACGTAATGTTTTTACCTTTGGAAATTCTACGAGAAGGATTCCGCAACGAAAGGGTTCAAGGGAGGAGTGGAAACTGTTTCGGGGTAATCGTGAGGACCGATTGGGTAAATATAAAAGTGGGGGTTAAAGTCATCGGTATTCTATTAAGGTAACACTGTTCCATTATATGGTTACGTATTTTTGAATGCACGGTGAGGGTGCTCTCTTTCACAGCAGCTACGATTTATTTATTATGCCAGGTATCCTCGGTGTCGCAATGGAAGAGACAAAGAAGAAGGAAGGGTCACGATTAATTTTTACTTAGCTCTCTTTCAAACTCGACGATTATTAATTCAAATTTTATATTATGTAAGGTTCTGAGTACCGCAGCATCTCTCGAGACGACGCTAAGCAAAAGAACCTAACGCACCGTGTGTGAAATCAGCGTCTATCCTAACCATGCCAATCAAGACCTAACCTAAGTTCCGATCCAAGGCCGACACTCGGCCGCAAATATAATTACCGACGTTTAAGCCGCTTCTATTGTGCGTGGAACGCTTGACTTGTCGAACGCCATGCAGGACCCCCGCGGTAGGAAAAGTCGAAGAGGAGCGCCGCGGCGTCGAAGGGGGTTCCCCGGGCCACTTCTGGTCACGTGCGTCGTTCCGTCGAGTCGAAATCGATGCCGTCACGAACCTACGGCCGGTTCTCACGTCGGCCTTTCTTTCGACCGTTCGACGGACCGTGGCTTCCACCGTGTAATGCCTCGATCTTTAATCTGCTTTTAACGCTTTGCCTCGATGCCTCGGAGGGAGGAAATTGATTCCGGAGGGTGAAAACCTTTCTTTCTAATAACGATCCTTTCGGAATGCGATACGATTTTAATCCGTGGCCCGGTACACGCGGATGAATATCATAGAGAGGGGTTGGTAGAAATTTTGACGAATTTCTTAACGTTGTTTCTATGAAGATGTTTATCGAAATTCTAAATACCCGATCATTCTAGAGATAAAAAGGTTCTATGATAATTAAAAATATAGAATTTGTAGGTTAATTAGTAACTAGTAAAAGTAGCGGGTCTAGTAATCCTGTATTATTTAGTAACTTTCTCATTTATTTTCGTAAAGTTCGTCAATGTTATACAACCTAAACTCCAAAGTTTAAAGAGTGTCGTCTACTTCCCACCATTACCATATATTATTCTTTATCTCCTGTTATATACTCGGACTATATCTCTCTATTGTACCTGCACAGGGTATCTAAAAAGGTTGGTATTACGAGTTATGTCTGAGAAAGCTTTATCGAGAACGTATAAGCGTTGGAAGATTTATAAATAAAATAAATAAAATCGTCTCGCAATTCGTATACGTGGTACAAATTCTTATTTTTCTCTTGAGTTTTCATAAAAAACCGTGCACATCTTGAAAGACTTATACCTTTTTAACAAAGCATTCTCAGACATACGGTTATACGAACTTCATTTACCTATTTCGACTTGTTGAAAGATTGGAACAACGAAATCCTTTATTGACCAATAAAACGATAACGTACATGCACACACACACGGAAAAAAACACAAACAAACACAGACACTATCTCAAGTTTGCAGTTAAGGCAACCCTTATAACGAAGAAAATTAATTAACAAATATAAAATATACTTTCTAATTTCTAGCTACTCCACGCAAACCTTTCAGCATAATTCAGTTTCGGCCTCATCTTTCTCGACACCCTATGCGAAGACACCATTCCGAAATATTTTTATAAACATCGTCCAGACGTAAGTAACGGAAAATTCACCGAGCAAAAGAATCCTTTTTCCACGAAAATATCGTCTCGATAGTCTTCGACTTTTTAAGAAAGACCAACCCAACGGGGAATAAACGGCTTGCGAGGTCGACCACGGGATTCCATTACGAAGTTGGAGCGAGTGCTCGCGTTAAAAAGGAGGGCGCGGATTCGTCTTTACCCGGGGTGAATTGTTTTCATGGAAACCCGCCAGCCGTCGTTTCGCACGTCCCTGTGTCACGGACGCGGCGCACACACGCACGCCTGGATATCGTGCGTCATTTCGCAACGCCCGTTGAACGCGAAACGATCCAGAGGGCGGGCATAGATGCAACGTCACGCGGTACAAGGAAATACGTCATCGTCCACGCGTGAAACTGCCGAACTGTCGTTAATTCGCTGGCGACAGGCCGCCCGGATTGCTCCTCGGGCCCGACTTTTCTCGGTTAACGGGTTAAATTCATCGATAACCCCTTGCCATACTTTCACGAGTTTCAGTCGTGATGACAGCTTTGAGACGGAAGCGAATAACACGAGTGTGACTCGCGATGAGAAATTTAGGTCGAAAGCGAATATCATAAGTGCGAGTCGTGGTGAAAACTTTGTATTGAGAGTAAATATCACGAGTATGAGTCGTGATAAAAGGTTTGAGACCAACTCGAATATCACGAGTGTGACTCGTGTTGAGAGCTTTGAGACCAACTCGAAAATCACGAGTGTGACTCGTGATGAGAGTTTTGGATCTAAAGCGAATATCACGGGTACGACTCGTGATGAGAATTTTGGGTTGAAAGCGAATATCACGAGTGCGACTCGTGATAAGAATTTTTGGTCGAAGTGAATATCACGAGTGCGACTCGTGATGAGAATTTTGGGTCGAAAGCGAATATTACAGATGTGACTTGTGATGAGAGCTTTGGATCGAAATTGAATATAACGAGTGTGACTCGTAATTAATTAGACATAAATCATGGATTTTTAGATTTTTATTTTATTAATTACGGAAACAAATCAAATCAGAGTTCCGACACTCTGTCAAAATATACAAGTAATAATTTCGTGTAAAATTGAATATTACAAACCTACTAAACCCTGTATGTAACCTTTGTTAATCGGACCAACCAGAAACTACTTCTATACGAGAAGAAAAACAGCGTATTTGCTAAAGAAATCTTCAATTCTGTATTTGAATGCATGAAAACCAGCCCCTAGGATAAACTTCACGCGTTACAAGCGAAACAACTTTGCGTTCTCGCTATTTTCTGCGTATCGTGGCAGAATCCAATGGAATATCAGCCAAAGAAGATTAACCAGGGAAGGGTAGCTGCTTCGAAAGAAGTCTCAGCCATTGTCAAGGTTGAGTCAATGAGGGGATGAAACCGTGCAAGACGAATTCTGCTATCTGTTTCCGTTTCCTCCTTCGTCTTATTGCCATTCCCCTCTCGCTCCACCCTTCTCCTCCCATCTCTCACCCTCTCATCCCTTTGACCCTTTGTTTTCGATACCGAGTCGAAACTTTCTCCCAGCGACTACTCGATACCGGGTATCGAATCGAATCGTTTACTCGCGAGACCTGTATCTGCGAGTTCGATTAATTGCTAAGAGACTTTTTGGAAAAGAGCACTCTCTGTCGTGTTATAAAGTACGAATAAATTAATAAATTCACGTGGCAAAATGAATATTGATAAGTTGGCAAATTAATATAACAAAATAAGTATTAATAAGGGAATAAATTAATAAATTAATACATTACAATAAGTATGAATAAATTAACGTATCAACCTTTTGTATCGAATGGAATACATAATTATATTCTACACCATTGAAAATAATAATAAAATCCTTCGAATAAAAAAATCTAACGAAATTGTGATCTATTAACAAGCGAAAATACTATTTCTTTTAATACGAATCCTTTTCTCGATAATTCCACAAAGATTTATTTCAATCGCTGAAAAGGCAATGCGGTTAATTCCAGAGAACGAAAATTGACAAAATTTACGATTTTCAACACGTGAAATTTCTAAAAATAAAAATTTCCAGAAATAAAAACAAAAGAAATTTTAAATGGACTTAACCGCATTGCTTTCTGAACGATTCACTTTTGGTAACGAGACGTATTGAAGTCCACTGATTCATTTGGGGGGCAAAGGGGGTACTAGAGTAGCCTCCACTCTTCTATGACACTAAAGAAACCACTATTTTCAGGTTTAGTAACGTTATACGTTAACATAGGGGCAAGATACCACATAAAATTCCTATTACCTGAATTAGTAATTCCAATACCTGTTACAGAGAAATTTCGAAGTGAGCTCTATCAGAGCTACCCAATGGATATTGCAAATCAAAACTCTATACTATCTTACTATACAATCTACACTATAATATCTATCAGCTCTATGGACCTATAAGTGTCGATGAGCC
>NIJG01000371.1:19385-30102 GCA_002201625.1 Euglossa dilemma
GGAATATCAACGTAAATACTACTTTTCAGAAGAAAAGTTTTGGGCCTCACCTCGGTCAAAACAGGCACGAAAAATACAAAGGAACGCGAGTTCCTTATTGGCTGGAATATCAACGTAAATACTACTTACACGAGAGGTGCGGAGTGAAGGAGGATGAAACGATGAGATCTGATTACTTCTCTGGTGCTTGCGTCTTCTCGGGCGACATCTTGCGAGCAACGCACGGTATTTACGCGAGGTTCCAGGAGAGGGGCCTCGATCCGTGGATTCCTTTGCGACCCCGGAGCTCTCCTGTTCCTGTGTGACAGAAAGCAGATGCAAATTAGTTCGCAGCGAGCTGCAATTCAATTAAGCTTCATCATTTAACCGGCATTCTCGCATTGTAATTTGACTCGCAGGTGGCGCGTGCGGTGCAACGAGTAAAGTTCCTCCGCTGTTTCTCGAGTAATTTGAGGGAAATTAATTACTGTGACACCGCGCCCACGGTATTTCCAACGGCGGAGCCACGTGTCGCGGCCGTGTATATACGTGTGTACGCGCGCGCTCGCGCGAAACGCGTGGGCGTTTCAAAGCGGCCGCGTATGCCGCTCGTCTAACGAGTTGCACGCCTTCTCACGACGTTTCCAATGTCACCGAACTTCCCTTCTTTTGGAAAGAAAAGTTGAGAGAAACGATTCGTACACGTTGACGACTGATGCCGTTCGAATTTCCCGCGGAATTTGATTCGAGATGAAGTGCGGTCGAAATTATTAACGCGCTGAGGTGAAATTTCTTTTTTGTTTTATTCCTCGTTTTTTTTCGAGAGATCGTTGTTCGAAGTTCTCTCCTTTTGAAATGAAGAGTTGAAAGAAGAGAATCGTACACGCTGGCGACTGATGCCGTTCGAATTTCCCGCGGAATTTGATTCGAGATGAAGTGCGATGGAAATTATTAACGCGCTGAGGTGAAATTTCCTTTCTGTTTATTTCTTGTTTTTCGAGAGATCGTTGTTAAAATTTTGGCGTATTTCATTTGTTTTATTTAAGATTGAGTTGCATGGGGTGAAAGGATAGCTTGGAGTCCAAAAAGAGGGGAAAGTATTATGGGAAAGAACACACGCATTGAGACAACGCAACGCAGCACAAATAGGAATCTATCTTTAATTAATATAAATAAGAATGTACATCTAGGAGTATAAGATGAGCTTATTATAAATCCTATGGCTAATATAACCTTAACACAACCTAACTCTTTGATCTCAGCTGTGAACCGCCTTGAACTCTTCGTTTATTACATCTCAAAAACACCTTATACTACAATTGCATATTACAATAGTAATAATAAAATTCACCGAATAAACACACGTGAGACATAAAAATCACGATTGTTAACAGTATTTCCATGAGATTCTATAGACACATTGCAAAAGACTTTAAAGTAAAATACGCTATACTCTTACAAACCTCGATAAACAATCAGAACCCGTTTCCTCAAACTCTGAAGAGCTCGAATACTCAATCCTCCCTCGCGTCTAACCAAACCTAACCCAATCCCTATAATCACAATCCAGAAACGCAAAAAATATTCGTCCAAATCAACGATAATCCACTATTCCAACACTCTGCAAACCCATCAACCCTCGTCAACCCTTTCGAAACACCAGCAGACCAGCTTGCTGACTGATCTACTTCTCGAAAGACAGCCAGACCCCATAGACCTCGACGAGAGCCACGTGTCGTGGCTGGTCGAAATTAAAACGAAAGGCGCGAGCGAAAAAGGGGGAAAAAAATGAAATAGAAAAAGGAAAAAGGAGAATGGGGGAAAAAAAACGTGAGAATAGAAAGAGGGAACAAAGTATCAGTCGGTCAATGTTGAGAGGGCTATCGGAGGAGGAGGCGGAGGAAGGGGGGCGGTTGTCCACGAGAACGGGGGTCGATTCGGCACGGACGTTCCGATCGAAAAGTCAGGGTGGTCGGTCAGGTGAACGATATCCGTGTATATAGTTATAGCAGGAACCCTAGGAAACGAGCTTACTGGTGCATTCCGGGTTCAGCTCTCCGGCGAAGGCTCCTCGCGCGCGTGCAGGAGCGCCCGCGCGTTCGTTCGTCTGACGCTTAATACCAGTTTCACGGCTTGATAAGCCGAAGCGTGTAATTTTGCAGCGGCTCCGGAGTCGGATAAGCACCAGGTTTTCTAGTTAAGTGGACCACAAAATTCGGGGAAGCCTATATAAGGCTTTTCGAGGTAGAAGGCGATCAGTCGAGCCACAGAGCTCTCCGGCACACCATCCGCGACCGAATTGTTTCCTCGTTTCGACCCCTAGTTCTCCGTCTAGCCCTACGCGGATTCGCTCATCCTCGTCGCGAGTTCGCTGCGATTCGCGTGCTAGATGGCGCGCGAACAAACGTTGTTTGCCGATTCCCCGATGAGCTGCGTGGGTGTATGCGTGCGTGTGTGTGTGTGTATGCATTCGGGTAGGTAGGACCGGGAATAAATACGAGGTGTGATCGTTGTTGTTACGAAGAGGCGATGGAAGAGAGGATTTGTTGGTGTTTATGTGAGTTGGAAGATAATGCTACACCTTTTAGTTAGCCGGCCGAGCTCCGAAGAGACCCTCGAATTATCTCATTGTTTCCCACTCGGTTTTGCCTTCTGGCGATATCTTGTTTAATTAGTAAGCTTCACCGTGTAGCATCTAGGGCGTTGTGGAAGTAGGTGAAGACCGAGGGGCCATTTTCCTTTTCTACCTGCTCTTTCCTCGAAACTTCGCGTTATCGTTTCACCAATTTACTAACTTTTAATTCGTGGTTTATAACGAGCTATAATTATTATCACATATATCGATTAACATTTAAAATCAGTGCACGCTTATTTCTTCGAGATATACCCAGAAGTATATTTCATATTAAATTCGACTTTAATAATATTGAAATATTTTCACGTTTCCGAAGAATCGAAATTTATACCTCGAGATCGAGAATAATTCTGGGATTGACAATTATTTATAAAATATCGACGAAGAAGTATATTTTATATTATATCAAATAGAAATTTGAAAATCAATAGCAATTAATATATCAAATTTAAGGTGATATAACATTATACGAGATACCGAAATGAAATAATTTTTAAATTTCTACTCTTTTATAGTCAAAAAATCGTCGAGTGCAAAGGGTTAAATTCGTGTTTAATAATTTTACTTCCTTTCGAAATAAACTGTCCCTTATTACTTAAATATTTTCTACGTTTCCGACGAATCGAAATTTGCACTTCGAGATCGAAAATGATGTTAGGATCGACAACGGTTAAAAAAATAAACGCGAGTACCGAGGTATCGCTCACTGAAGTATCCTTGGAAAGATAGCAATGGAATAGAAATCGCCGTGCACTGCGATCCCGATAAATCGGGCAATTAAATCTGCAACGAAATAAAGACGAAAATCCTTGGATTCGAAAGTCGGGAGGTTGAAAAACCCGCGGAACCGTGATAACCCATGAACGTTCGTACCGAGCGACGGTGGTCCGCGTTAAAAGAATTTTTCCACGCCGGATAGAATTCGTTAAGCGGAATTTTCACGGATATAATATCGTTTATCGAGCAGCAGCAGCGCCAGTCGGTCGGTTGATGCCGTGTGCTACGCAAACAAAGTGTCGGGGCCCCCGGTCGATGGGAAAAGTATTTACCCGCTAAAAGACAAGCAAATTTAGTTGAGGCTTTTTTGCGTTTTGCCAATCCTCGGTGATTTGTCAGCGAACGATTTTCACCGCGCGCTACATAGAGCCAGGCCAAATATCCCTGTTTACGCACGCTCCGCGCGATAATGCTTGTAAATAATGGCGGAAGTTTGTTGACTCCCCATTTGCCCGATCGACGCGCGAGCCGAGCGAATAACTTGCTCCGTCGCACCCTGTTTCCTCCCCTTCCCAACTTCCCCAAGGTGAAATTCAGACCGCGGATTTTAATGTCCAAGACGACATCGGGGCACCACCGAGTCTCGAAATCGATTTCGACGCCTTCGATACGCCCCTGATCAATTTTAGGGCCCCTCGGGGGTTTATGAGCGACTTCTTTGTCGCGTTGCGGTTCATAGTGCTGCCTGTTCAAGTATCCCGATGGAATTCTTGCTACTATAGTTAGCAGGTAGGATGGTCGTCCTTAACGACGCTAGTGGACTCGTCAGTAAGGCTTAATAGCTTTCTCAAATCTCTGTTTTCCATCTAGCGGCAAGGGTGCGGATGTTGGTCGCTACGGAATGTTTAATGGAAGAACAGAAGATTAGGAGGGATCAATTTGCTGAAATTGATATGAGAAATTCCTTTTTCTATTTAACTCCGAACTCTGTTTAACCGATAATTGAATCCTTCAGTCCTATTTCAACTACAAATACAGCAGTAGACGAGATCGAGATCAATATTTGAAATTTTCTGAATTATAATTTTCAATTTTTCGCGATTTTCCAAAATACGTGCTTCTAAATTCCAAGTCCAAGTTCCAATATTTCAATTCTGTAACCAGCAGTTCCTTTAGCACTAGAACTAGATATAAGTTTTACCAAAAATAGCGGTATATTTTCAACAATCGCGAAACGAGTCATTTTGACTCTCACCGTAGTTCTAACGTCAACCAGCCTTTAAGCTTTTTATCTGAAATTTACTTCGACTAAGAAAACTAGGGCAATTCAAGATAATAAAGTACGATTAAATATCAATTTTATTCGCGCTATTTCGTAATTTCCAAGTCTACGAGATACCCCGAGACGAAAATCAACGTCGAATCAAGACATTCGACATTTGTGACGACAAATTAACCAAAACCCGATACAGAAAACTTGGAAATTTAATCCGAGCTACCGCGTAGCATGGCAGAAACTTCAAACCTGGCATCCGTGGCCGAACCCAATTAGCAGATAGATGCTTTGCCTAACCCTCGGCTAATCCGAGAAGCGGGCGGTCGTTTCGCGTGGAGTGTTCGAAGTAAGAATGGCGAAAGGCCTGTGAAAGACGGTGTAGGGCAAAAAGGAAAAAGCGGCGGGTCGGAGACAGACGGCGAGAGAGCAGCGTCGCCTGGCAGGAGTATAAAGAAGGGCCACCGAGAGGAGCAGCTTGGCCAGAAGCGGAGCGGAGCGGAGAGGGAGGAAGAAGGCGAGCGCGGGAAGAAGAAGGTTCGCGGAGCCGAATCGAGGATGTAGACAGGAAGGATGTTCTCGTGGAGTGCCATCAACTTAACTCGTGCCATGGCACAGCGAGCACGAGCCTCCATCCTCTTCGGAGGCTGAAGAGAGCCAAGCCGGCATAATAAGCTTTGTGAGCCGACTGTCGACGTCGGATCCCTCTCGACGTAGGGCTGAAGAGCCAGCGGAAGCGGCCGCATCGGCAGCGGTAGCGACAACGCCCGAGGAGCAGCAACAGAAGCGGGCCTTTGCCTGCGCGAGTGGCCTGGCCCATACGCCAGAGCATCCGAAGAATCGAGCATCCGCGGCTCGTGAAAACCAGTCCACCTCTCACGGCGAACACCGTTCGTGTACGTCGAAAAATCCGCAAAGCTAATTACCAGCCGCGCCATTCTGCTCCGCCGATCTTACGTTTCCTCGGCTACCCAAGCCTCTTGGCCCCGACCTCGCGTACGTGCATCGCGTTCACCCCTTCAGCCTATCCCACCCCCGGCTCCTCCTTCTTCAACCTCTCAGGACGCTGCAAACTGTTTTTCCTCTCTCACGGCCCGGGGATAGGTTGATAGGTTCGATTTAGGGCAACGAGCTTTCGGATCCGGTCTGATTGATTCTTGGGGCTCGATGGTTTGTTTTATGCGTCGTGGCGCAGGTTACACGCTGCATCGCGGTGGGGGTGGGTAATGATTTCTCGGTCGGTGGATTCCGAGGTGGCAAGAGAGGATTACGCGGGCAGTTTAGGTTTAGGTTTAGGTTTAGGGTTAGGTTGCTGATGTTAGGGTGGAGATGGAGAGGGGTGGATCGGAAATTGAGCTGATTGATAATTAGAAAAATTGAGAAATCGGAGGGGTCGGAGATCCGATGTTTGGGTTTTCCAGATCTTGATAAAACGGAAGTTGTTATCATAAGGTTTTTCCATTGCAATGGAAAGATATTTGGAGAATATGACGTTTAGGTTTAGTTCTCTCTTAAGTTTTTTGCTGTTGCTATTGATAGACTGGAGATAGAGAGGGATGATTGTAGAAATGGTGGTTGACAATTAGAAAAATTGAGAAATCGAGATCGATAATCGAATCACAAGGTATTTTATTATCACAACTCTCTTCTTCACTCTATGATCGTTACAAGCATTTCATTTGTTCTCAACGGTGTGAACGGGGAAAAAACCGGAGAATCTCTTCGTTTGGACACTGGAAATGTCAAAGGACCATCGGGTGGGATTATTTACAAAGTTGGTAAATTTGAAACGAGAGAAAGGAACGTCTAGCAATAAAAACAGCCGTAATCTCGTGACACGAATAAAACTACGAGCGCCGACTTTGGCCGTGAATATATGTCTGCGGCACGTTAGGGTTGTAAGTGGGTTAAAGGTACTGGTTGTTTAGAGGGTAAAGTGCATAGTTTGCCAGCGCTCGGAAACAACGGAGAGTGGATCGCCTAACGAAGTGTGTTTGCCGGCAGAGACCACGGGAACGAAATATGGAGGGGGTGGTCGGGCCAAAGAAAACACAATCCGGACGAAATCGTTAACAGTTCTCTCCTTCTTCCTCCCTTCCTCTCTTTCTCTTTCTCTCTTTCTCTCTTGTTCGCTCGATTTCGAAACCAGCCCTCCACGATGATTGCGCGCAATACCGTTGTGTATAAATCGCGGCTGAAGAGAGGGTTCCTCGACGATTGCGCTTCCTTTTCGTTGGAAAAGGGATTTTATGGAGGGTGGTTCTTTTTTGTCTCGGGTTATGTAAACGAGTCGTGAGTCACTTGTCACGGGTCCGCCAACTTTCCTGAAGGTACTCCGCGAGTGCGAAGTTGTTGCATTCTTTTTTGCACTAATTGGTGGTTAGGAATTTATAGCGTACCTGCGAGGGTATACTTTTTTGCAATTTGCGAATGATATTGTATTTCATTCTCACATTCCCGGTTCTCGTTAAAAAACATGCATAACGAGACAATTAAAATGAGACAGCACAAGAACGTATGTTAACACTAGAATTATTGGTTTGTAACGTATACCTAAATACAAGGCATGCAATTTAAATCATCATAGCTACAGATCAATGACCAAAGTACAATGCAACCACGATGCTTTATGGATTCGTGCAATTATATAATTTTTCGTAGATTAACCTGCACCGTTTCTACAGATCGCTTCATTCGATGTGGACAAGACAATGCATTAACATCTAAGAAAAACAAGAAAACTCATGAGCGATACGCAATGCGTTAATATGTAATCGTGACCCTATTTTAATAAATTTCCTAGCCGAGTTACATTCATAAGAATCTCTGAACATTCCTAATCATACGATTTGCCGCATTGAGGTACACAAATTCGTCTATTAAAATTTCCCTTTATACAAAAAGTCGAAGACACCTGAAATCGTTCCATAAACCGCGACATCGAGGAATTTAAACATCGCTCAGACTTTTCTAATCAGAGATCGAAATTGCCTATTACTCTTCTCCTCGCTGAAGAGGATCTGAAAATCCTGTAAACAGCTTCTTCGATGAAACGCGCGATCTTGATCGATCCCTGGTCTCACCTGTCCCCGACCTACACCCATGAAGCTGGCAAGAAGCAAGAAGAAGAGCGATCGCGGCTGTGACAAGCACGAGACGCCGTAGGGAAGAGCGAAGGGTAAAAAGCCGGGCAGGGGTTGAAAGGTGGCAGAGATCGGAGAGACGTTTGGACGATCCGGGTTAACCAGGAAAGCAGCAGGGCCGGCCGCATAATCCGGCGTGGAACGATTAAGCCTGGTCCGTTGCCGGGTATCGTTGCCGGCGGTTTTCACGGAGCCCGATGCTCGGACACGATATCGTCCTTTTTTTCTCTCCCTTCGCTCCTTTCCTTCTCTCCTCTTTCTTTTTTTCGGTTCCACCCCGTTCCCACCCCCTCGGTCTCTTTGACTCGATTCGACAAAGCAGCGGGAAGCCCGTGGAAATCCCGCCTCGGAACTGCGGATAGACCAGCAGCCGAGGGAAAAAGAGAGGCGGATAGGCGAGCGGGAAGAAGCGGGCTCGGAAGATAGGGCAGGAGAGAGAAGGATATATATAGAGAGAGAGCAGGGAGAGAGAGAAGGGGTGGCACTCGTTGATTTCCCGTTTTCATATTCAATATGATCTGCCCCGGCATTGTATTCATTGAAAACGAGTCAACCGCACGCAAGATCAGGAGCCGGGCGCCAGAAACGAGAGTGGATCATGGAAGCCTGGCCTCGTCGGTGATGATGGCAGAGCCGGCGGTGGTAGTAGTGGTGGGTAGGTCGTTGCGGTGGTTGGATGGATGGTTAGTTGGTAGGTAGGTTGGTTGGTTGGCTGACTGGCTGGTTTCCTACTCCAACTAATGAAAGGAGACTCCGCGCCAGGGTCTGGAGGTTGCCCGTCTGCCTGAGGTTTAAAGTCGATGTGTCCTCTTCACCCGTGAATCACCACGGGGCGCAACGCCGTGGTCTACACAGGGGTAGCAGAGATGCTTCTGCATCATTCCGCGGGGAGAGGAACGGTGTCTGTCAGCCAACCGGCACCTGGCCACTTATTTTTTCCCAAATCCTCGCCTTTGCCCGGTAATCGCGTCGCGTTTACTTTCATAAATTGCCTGTTCAGATGGCGCGACCGTGTAACGCTCGATGGAACGCGGGTACGCGGTTTTTATCTTTAGGATTTATCAATTCCTAGGACTGATGCTCTTTTCATTATAAACAATTGTCACTATTGACAGAAAGGGTGACGAAGATGATCGATCGTAGCGAGATAGAAATGTTAACCCATTTGCGTTGCGACCATACTTAATGCGATATAGGATATTAATAATACCTATGTGAAGTACATGAAAACACTAACTCTGGTTTCACCGTATATGAAACACCGATTCTTCTTAAGAACTGTCATTATTATTAAATATATCTAATAGAACATTAGTTAAGCGTATTCCTTTCTCCTAACCACTGCCCAAATTTAACAAATTGTAAGAAGGCATCAGTGACGTTTAATTGAGTGATAAAAGACAGACGCAACTCGCGGATTATTTCACGTATGGATGCAAATTTAAACTAAACTTTAAGAAACAGAAAAATAACACCGATGATATCAGTAAGTGAATTCTAAAGATGAAAACCAGCTGTGCCGAAACTCTGCGCGAACGCAGAGTGCTTGGACGTTAAACGAAGATTCTGTGCGTGGAGTTCGAGTCTTTGAGGCTGGTTTCCAAGTACGAGGGATTTATATAGGGGTTAAACGAACGCGTTATGCCCGTCTTTCGGCTGTTAATTTGGGTAAACGCGGCAGTGGATTCGCGATGGAGGCGCGCGCGCAGTCAGGTTTGCATATTGTTCGCGATCGGACGAAAATGTTTGTAATGCCGGATGAATAATAATCCGACATGGAGATTTTTGCGCGGGGGATTAGCGGTTCCATCGTCGGGCGTGTCGAACAGCGAAGCACGGGCATAACGCGAGAGCTCAAAGCGCAGGGAATCCGCCTCAGCAATATTCAAATTAACGATTCGCCAGCGTTTTCGTCCGTTCGAGTATTTGGCCTACAAAAACTGCGATCCCTATTTATTCCCTAATGTATTGGATATCCCGTGTATCTTGCTGCAGAAGAAAAAAAAGGAGATTTATCAGCATCGAATCGGGCTGCTGGTTTTCTGCTATTAGTAATTATTTGTAATCGGGATTATGTTTCGGTATATAGCTCTCGCGCGTGTAAATAAATTATACTCGTTTATTTCCGAGGGAAATCGGGGTCGTAAAAATTGAAAACGCCATGGAAATATTATCGCGCCGAATATATTCTAAATATTTGCTTGTCTTTAAAAGAGAATTTGTTCAAATTACGCTAAGAAATGTTATTTATTTCCAAGCCACAAAACTTCGAAAAGAAACATAACATCGGGCACAGAATACTCGAAAAAGTAATATCTCTTAACTCAAAAATTATAATATTAAATCGTATCAACCTATTCCTTATACGATCCGAAAAGAAACGCATTTCTGTCAACGAAATCTTCGCTGAAAACGTGATATCAACGCTAAAACAACAAAAGCGACGAAACTGCCTTGTTTCGAAAATTTGAAACAGCTTTTGACAAAATTCGCGGTCGCTTTCATGCCTCGTACCCCTACAATTATCTCCGCTTGCGCGAAACACACGTAACTGCCCGTCACATGCCGACAGCTCTAGCGTTAAACATCAAACCCACAGACACGTATCGCGTCGTATGACCAGCGAGGAATAATTACGAAACAGCAATTACGCATCCCACTCTGGCTGGATACAAGACTCGATAACCACGCCGAGAGAAGAAAGAATACAGCAGCGGAACCGTTGCGAGGCTATTCGAGTGCCGCGGCAATTGGAGCTGCCTAAATGCAATAACAAAACCGTCTAGCTTTGAAAGCAGAAGGCCTCGGCCGTTGATTAAAGACGAGGCCGAGGAGCCGAGACTTTTAATCACGATAAGCGCGAGCTCGCGGCAGACCCTCTTCCGTAATGACGAAGGGCCATCCGGAGGCATCTCGTCCCACCGTCTGAGTTGCTCGCAGACGATGTGCTCGAGGCTGTGGCCGCGTACG
>NIJG01000371.1:30538-79371 GCA_002201625.1 Euglossa dilemma
CGATAGGAGGGTTGCAGCCGGCCTCTCGCCGGCTGCTTTTTCGGAGGGTTGGATCAGCGCGACGCTCGATGCGCGACGCCGGTGCCGAGGCCTCGGACGACGCGCTAAGCGGCTACGAATAGCCGGCCAAGGATCCAGGCTCGATGCACGCGCAGCTTTCTTCGCTACTCGAGATCGCGTGAAGATCGTAACGCGACTTTTAGATATAAGGGTGCGGGATGGATCTAGCTCTTGCGTCGCGATGCCTACGTGTGTAACGTTATTAGTTACGTTATTAATTACATTTTTCAGAATTACTTTTTCCAGTCGACGCATTCGACTCTCTTCCAATCTTCTTCCGTAGAATTTTCCTCCTTCGTTTTCGTCGTTTCCAAAGTTGCTTTGTTGAAGAAGTAAAAGTGAAATTGGATGATGATGAATTTAGGTACTTTCGTGAGAAGATGTACTTAGTTGCAAGGAATAATGCAGCATGTTATTTTTACTATAAGAAATGTCGACGTTTATAGTTCTGAATGTAAATTCTTCTTGTGGCCAGTTGATCAAGCTGTATTAATTATAGTTGTTATTATCTGGAGATGGTCGATTTGTAAATGAAATTTCTTCTTCGTTTTGATTGCTTGCTTATTTCATCGGGGAGGTAAAGATGGTTTGAGGTATTAGAAATAGATAAAGTTGAGTGATTATATAAAGTGTGTTTCTGGTTGTTAAGAATAATGCCGGAAATAACATGTTTTTACCAACTATTGAAATTCTTCTCGTTATCATTTGGTCAAGTTGGATTATGTTTTTCGAGATGTGTAAAATTTGCTTTTATTTCCTATGCTCTGATATTTTGCAACTCAATTAATTCTTCCTGCAATATACAGGTCTATAAAAGAAGAACACGACGTGATGGAAATATGAAGAACATTTGGAAAAGAATCTTCAAACGATCATTACTATGCATAAAACCTCATATTTTTCTTAAATGTAAATATCCGAAGAGAAGAGCAATATCGCTACTTCAAAATATTCGGCCACATTCGGAAACTTGTGAAACCAAAGATAGAAACGAAACCTAATTCAAAATACACGAGTGATATTCTCCAATTAAAAAGCTATTTACCCCGAGAACGCTATTCAAAATATTAGTTACTATATTCTATTGCGCGAATATCAATTTGTAATTACGCGAATGGAAAAAAAGTTTGGACAATTGCAAAAATCTCTCGAATCCGTCGCTGTTACGCCATCTTCCGTCATCTCGAACATCGATCTCCCTCTCCCTCTCTATCTCTCCACTTCCGATTCCACCCTCATCCGCTAATGCAAATATCAAACATTTCAATTTCAAATGGACAACTTCGCGTAACCTTGAAACTGCCGCGAATTCGGTCGACCAAGTCGCCGATGGTGGAGAAATTTTGCAAAATACCACCGCGCCGTACGGGCTCACGGCCGATCGATTTAAACGGCCGTTCGCGTTCATTGAAAATGCAAATTCGCCGCGCGGCGATCGACGAAATAATCGGCCAAAGGAATTTAATTACATCGACGTTCGCGGCTGTTCGCCGAAAGGACGACGCGTCGCTTATTTTTTTTTTTTTATNTTTTTCGGCGGCTTGTACGAGCAAGCAGGGGTTTATAGGTGGCGCACGCACACGTTAATGAGAAAACGGGGGCGCGAGTAATTTACTGGCGAGGAGTACGACCGAAGAGGGAGGACAGAGGAAAGACGTGTAATAGGCATATTACTCTGAATATAGCCTAGGGTGACTTGGCGTAGGGTTAATTCGATGTTTAAGTGCGTGTAGTGACATTATGGCCCATCGTGATTATT
The DNA here is from genome assembly GCA_002201625.1 of Euglossa dilemma. Classification (NCBI taxonomy): domain Eukaryota; kingdom Metazoa; phylum Arthropoda; class Insecta; order Hymenoptera; family Apidae; genus Euglossa; species Euglossa dilemma. Next base: position 32,358 of record NIJG01000371.1, read on the forward strand.
ATTATTATTCCGCGCCGCGAGTGAAGGCATTTTCGACACTCGAGAATCAAGCGGTTCACAGGGGTTGAAAGTGTGATCGCGTTTTTCGAGTTCTTTTTCCTTTTTTTCCCTCTTTTTTTTTAATGTCGCTCGTGTACAACGTGTGTCGATGCGAGTGTGTATTTCAATTTCGGAAGATTGAGATTACGGGGTTTGTTATTATGGGATTTGTCATGATGCACGTAAAAATTTCTCGCTTAGGTTTATCCAGATTTTTAACACGTTGAAATCTCGTAAACGCTCCTCGCATTTGCTTCGTTCGATTAATGCATTCTTTAGCCAATATTTAGCTGATAAAACCCGTCAAATTTTGTCCACCTAGCTATAAAAAAGAAATTTTACTTCCACTACGTCCAATTTCGAAGAAATAAACAGTGACAGGAGATAAACTCTGAGAAGAACAGACGATCAACGATGTGTTAAGAAACGTGGAAAATATATGGCGACCACGATTTTCTGATCATTGCGTCGGCGAAGAAATTGGAAAATTAATTACGACACAACTGCTCGTTTGCTCTGCAAGCATAATTATTTGTATATTAGAGCGAGAGAAATGGTTGCAACACGAAATATATCTTATCAATTACGCAAGGAATGTGTGTAACATGTACATGTATTTCACGTGTGTTTTATGTAAGTGCATCGCGTGTCGGGAACACGGAAAATATATCTGACGATCGTGATCGAACGTACGTAACATATTACGAGTATATATTTAATTTCACTCGGGTCACGCATAAATCTCGAGGCTTATTATAAAGAAATAAGTAACTCCGATGTGTCGTCTAAAATTAGTGGCATTTTGAAAGATGGAAATGTCGAAGGGCCATAAGAAATGTCGACGCAGACGTGCCCTTGCGAAGTTACGTGACGCAGAAAATTATAGATTTTTTAGAAAATTACCGCGGTATACCGTAGTTCAAGCAACAGAGAAATTCTATGTAAATAAAAATCCATCCACTAGTTATCGAGAATAGGAAGAGCACGATTATCTTTCGTTCACAGGAACGAGAGATATTAAATCGTTTAAATCAAGCATTTTTCATCGATCACCGGATATATCTTGCAGTCCAGTTTAACAACCGCGTTTGACGTGAGAGCTTGAACGCTGATTACGCTTGATTTACTCGACATAAACGATTGAACAAAGAGCGAACACGACGATGGTGTGTTACTTCGTGGATGTAATGAGGTACTTGATCATTTGACGGTAGTTTCTTCATTGAAAGATTCTTTTGAGAGGAGACTGGAGAATTTTCAATTACGAACACACGGTGTAAGATACATACGATAAATATATATAAATATATACGTTAGATCTACCAGAAAATTCCGCCTATTTATAAAGAGAAATATAATGATGATTATAATTTGTAAATCACATTTTCGATGAAAAAATATGCACGTGAAATTATCGGACAAAATTTTCAAACGAAAACACATTGAACGAATAATTAATTAGGTTCGTGATACATGTAAATCGAATAACGAATTGTACTATTAATAAAATAATCCACCCTGTATAAAATCTCCGAAACCATATCCTCAACCGTCTGCATTTCTCTGGTTTTATCGCGCGATAAATTGCTATTAAAGAAAATTGCCGATAAAATTATTTCCAGCTGATCCTTTAATTCCGGCGAACGATGCATTCCCGAGGAATGTGTCATAGGAATGAAACACGAGTCGAAGGAAATTTGTCGGAGCTGCTAGCGCGTTCCACGAACGCTTTCACGGTTCCTACGGTTAAATCGGGTTTCAATTTTAAACTGCATAGTTCGCAGTCTGGCCGCCAGGCCGGCACGTGCGACTCTAGCCAGCTAGAAAAAATTCGATTCGACGCAAGAACGTTTTTTCGGATTAGCCGATATACACCAGGCCGGTAATTTTAAACATCTGACATCGCCACGCGCGACCAATCACAAAGACGGCCTTACAGATGGCCGCGTAAATTCGCGTGGCCAATGCGGCCGTGTAAATGACAACGATTCGTTCGCAATCGCTGGTTCCCTCGTGGTACAGTCTTAGAAATAGGGTAAAAGAAGAATTTTGTAATATCGAGATTAAATTTGGTGGAATTTAATTCGAGTCGTTCTCAGGAAAGAGAACTAGAACTCAAGAATTTATGTGTTTTCATGGTAGTTACCGTACTTTTTAACTCGCTATAAAAATATAAAGAGAGAGAGGATTCAATAGTATCAGTTTTATATGCGAGTCATTCACAGACCAAACTGATAACTCCACTTTCTGAATTTTTTCGAATTTCTGGCAAGAAATTACTCGGTTGGTGTTCCACTTCTTATATTTCAAATAATTTCCATATTTTTTCTTTTGGAGTTGATCTATTTGGTATGCGAGTGGCTCGTATGCTTATTCGTAACGAATCTAACGTAATCGTGTATGAAAAAAATGTGTTGTACATTCATAATGTTCATACGATGTCGTATGAAGTTACATGGCCGAGTTACGAAACGAAACGTTCATAACAATTCATTGAAACCGTAACTGCAACATAGGAATCCTGTACTTTATTGCAAAATTTGTCTCAATACATCTAGACACGATAAAGGTTCTCTCCGTGAAATAAAAATTACCAAATTAATAGCTAAAATCACCGCGAAGAAACAAGAACCAAAGCACCAATACGTACTTACTTTATTCTAAAGTTTGCTGTATCTCTCTATCCTATATACTTTACACGCATCGTTATATATCTTAACACGTGTGAAAATAACAAAAATTCTCCATTTAAAATAAAAATTACCAAATTAATTCCTAAAAACGCAGCAAAGAAACAAGAACCCTACCACCAATACGTACTTACTTTATTCCATCTAGCCTATATACCTAACTCGCGTCGTTATATATCTTAACACACGTGAAAATAACAAAAATTCTCCCTCTGAAATAAAAATCACCAAATTCACCCCTAAAAATGGAACAAGACAACAAGAACCCCAACACCGATACATACTTACTTTATTCTAAACTTTGTTTTATCTATCTAACCTAAATACCTTACACATGTCTTTATGTACCTTAATAAATTTTAAAATAACAAGAATTCTCCGACGAAAATTAAAAATCACCAAATTCACCCTTAAAAATGGAACAAAACAGCAAGAACCCTACCACAAGCAAGCGCAAGACTCTCTCGAGCAACGCGCAATCCATCACGGGACTCCACAGCCACCCAGCGTCATCTTCATCCGGCAAAATCAGACTGCGCATCAATATCCTAAGTACACCTGCCATTATCTCCATCCCCTTGCCCATCTCCGTCCTTCCTCATCTCGCGATCTCGCGCTTCTCGCACATCTCTCCGGGCTCCTCGCCGAGCCTCGAGTGTTTGGGAAACGAGTCCAAACGGACTCATCCCGACGCGTCTAGGCGGATGGTTACGCGCTCGTACCACGTGCACGCATGTAAATGACAGGGGAGGGTGTGCGAATTGCGGCGTCCAAAGAGGGGGGTGAGAGCTGGAAGAACGAGGAGCAGCTAGGCGATAGAACAAGACACTCCGGACAACGGCACGGTTAAACGGAGAGGGAACGATGGAACGAATGATAGATGAGGGGAGAGGAGAAAAACAAAGAGAGAAACTGAGACAGTATAGGAAGGGTGGGACGAAGAGAGAGAGAGAGAGAGAGGGAGAGAGAGAGGGAGAGACGGAGATACATAGTAGGCAGTAGTCGCGTTACTTCCGGTCGAGCGGTCGCTGTGCCTGGCAGCTGCGGAGTTTGCAGGACGGGGGTTGTTGTTGCACATCCATGCGCCCCCTTTTGCGTATCCATCCAGCCACCCCCTAGCCAACCTTCCGCCCCCGACGCCACCCCACCCCCCGTCCGTTCGCGCTGCCTTCCTACACCCCACTTCCACCCTCTTTTATCGTTCCGTATCGTCACATTGATTCATTCTCTAATTCGATTAGTTTAAATGGCATTAAAACAATCCTGTTGCCAGTGCGTGCTGCCAGGCGAGCCTCGCGAACGCGCCAACGCCGACACAGCTGCTCGCTTCTCTTCCCAGGGGCGAGATGCCCCGCAGAGATTCTGCTTTCCTGGATTTTTCCTGCGGTTTAAGGGGAGGAAGCTCGGTTAATCGCTGTTTCGATGACGCCGATCGCACGGAGTGCTCGGGATACTTTTTAGAATTCGATACCGATGGATCTCTCGTTGTCGGATATGTTATATCATGGATTTTGAAGAATAAAGGTGTAATATTCTTAAAATACCCCTTATGATAGATTAAAGGGTTTGATAACGTTAAGAAGGAGATAACGAATAATTGTAGATAAAGACTGATTCATTTCTCCCTATCATAAGATATAGAAATTCTATCCGATTCACATCCTATTTCCTATATCCTCGAATCATCAAAACCGTATGTCACTCACACTACTTTACTCCGAAACAGTATCATTAAAACCTGCCTGGAGCTTTCGCAAAGTCGCATCAAGCCCTCGGGATAATTCCCTCTCGTAACCACTCCGTGCATATTTTCGTCCATCCGAAATTCCACGAAAACTATCCAAAACACGGCAAAGCGAAAAAAAAAAGTTCCAAGCAACTTTCACCGCTCCTCGGACGATCGCTCAAACGCGGAACCTTCACCTTCCCTCATACCTCAGCCCGCGAAAAAGGGAAAAACAAAAATAGGGAAGAGAAGGAAAAAAAAAAAAGGAGAGCGAGTTAGGTTCGCAAGGAAAACGCACATATATCCCGGTCGGCGTCAAGGGCAATACGGAACGGTTGCGGAGATGGTCGTGCCGGCCGGGTCAAAGGCCATTAGGCCCGTGAGTTATGAGACAAGTTCTAATACTCTAATAATCTGGCTGTTGATCGGCCAGGCCGGGCCAAAGGCGAGCGTGTGCGTGGAGAAACGCTTGGAGCACGCGAGACTTTATTCTGGCCGATCAGTCGCACGCCTTCCTTCCCATTTCGTTCTTCTGCCCCCTCGATTCTTCTCTCCCTTCGCCCGTGCAACCTCCTCTCACCCCTTCCGCGCCCCCGTCGATCCAGCCTCCCTTCCCCATCGCACCGCGGCGAGCCAAGTCAGTGTGAAATTCGGCAGCCCTTATTAAAGCTTACACCCTTGCGATGCCACCGCTCTTCTCTAGCACGCCACAGACACGCCAGCGTTTCTCAAATTCGAGACAATCGCTCTTTCAAGCTCGCCTTCGGGTCTTCTGCTGTTGCTCCGGCACACCGATCGCTTTTCAACGGTCGTCGCTTCGTGCTCTTCCGCTTAGGGATGCTTTTTAGAGCAGAGTATTATAGAGACTTCGGGTCTGATGTGATTTAGAACGGTTGGTTGAAGGTTCCGCTTTCTCATTCTTCGAATCCGAAATTCAGATTCCAGCGATTAATGCTTAGTGGTTCGAAGCCTTTTAGACGTTAATTAGACTCGCAGTTGGTTTTTGATTCTTCATTCGATATCTCTTTGTTATTCTTTAGGCTTCTTCCTGTTGGTTGGTTTAGGTAAGGTTTGTGTAACTTTCTTTAAATATTTTCGCACTTATCGAGTTTGGATTGAGTCTAGAGATCTTGATTTAAAAGTTCTTGTTAGTATTTACACTCGAAGATCCCTGCGTTTGGGATTTACAAATGAGAGAAATAAAATTCTTCATCAACTAAATTCCGTGTTTAAAGCTTCTCCGGTCCAACTTCTTCCTGAGACATTTTTCATAAAGAGCTAGAAAACGAAATGGAGTAAAGATCACTCGAGGAAATTAAAACAGCATTCGTCCTCTTGAATCGTTCATCACCGAATTAAAACTAAACTCTTGTTTTTCCACGACCCTCCGATTTTAAACATAATCACGACTCTCGATAAAAGGAATAAAGGTCACGAGGAAATCTGCCACTCGAGAAAATTAAAACAGCGTTCGTCCTTTTGAATCGTTCATCGTCGAATAAAAACTAAACTCTCGTTTATCCAAGATTCTCTAATTTTAATCATAATCACGACTCTCGATAAAAGGAGTAAAGATCACGAGAAATAGAGTAAAGATCACGAAAAAATTAAAACAGCGTTCATCCTCCTGAATCGTTCATCACCGAATTAAAACTAAACTCCCGTTTATCCAAGATCCTCTAATTTTAAACATAATCACGACTCTTGATAAAAGGAATAAAGATCACGAGAAATGGATTAAAAATCACGAGAAACTCTGCCACTCGAGAAAATTAAAACAGCGTTCGTCCTCTTGAATCGTTCATCGTCGAATAAAAACTAAACTCCCATTTATCCAAGATCCTCTGACTTTAAACATAATCACGACTCTCGATAAAAGGAGTAAAGATCACGAGAAATGGATTAAAAATCACGAGAAACTCTGCCATTCGAGTAAATTAAAACAGCGATCGTCCTCTTGAATCGTTCATCACCGAATTAAAACTAAACTCCCGTTTATCCAAGATCCTCTAATTTTAAACATAATCACGACTCTCGATAAAAGGAGTAAAGATCACGAGAAATGGATTAAAAATCACGAGAAACTCTGCCACTCGAGTAAATTAAAACAGCGATCGTCCTTTTGAATCGTTCATCGCCGAATTAAAACTAAACTCCCGTTTATCCAAGATCCTCTAATTTTAATCATAATCACGACTCTCGATAAAAGGAATAAAGATCACGAGAAATGGATTAAAAATCACGAGAAACTCTGCCACTCGAGAAAATTAAAACAGCGATCGTCCTCTTGAATCGTTCATCACCGAATTAAAACTAAACTCCCGTTTATCCACGACCCTTTGATTTTAAACATAATCACGACTCTCGGTAAAAAGCAATCCAACGTCGGGATATTTTCTTGGAAAGCAAACCGGCGGTTCGTTCGAGTTATTTTTCCTGCACGATGACCAGTTGACCCAGGTAGAATTTGCTTGGTCGCGGAGTACGAAGGGCAAACAGAATAATTTAAATATAAGGGTTCCCGGTGTTCTACATTTATGGCGGCGCATATTGCCGGCGGTCCGAGGTCGGGCGATAAACGAGCCTGGCTACTCGCGTCTAATTCCACTTGTGCCGTGGCCGCTCGTTGCCTCTGACTCCGAAATGCTCGATCTAATTGGCTGAGATTACAGCCGAGGGAAACGAGAATTTTACGCGGATCCTGTTACGAATTCCCTCCTGTTCTAGCTGCTGATTGAACGAATCACGCCGCCTAATTTTCACAGCCATGTGAAAAAATGGAAATACTCGAGAGAGACTCCGATTTAGCCGTCTTTTACTTTCGCGTTACAATTTAACTCGACCAATTACGTATCACGTGTATACGTATCTTTTGTGTCTTTGCTTGTTTAACTATCGTTTCACCGATATCGTTTTACTACTTATATAAATTGGTATAAATGATTACAGGTGTTACAATCATTTATAATTTACTTTTCTTCTACGCAGAGAAAATTGCGATAAAAAAAAGGAAAATTTGGAGAAATATTAAGGAAATTTGGAGACAAGTTGGAGAATTCAAGTTTAGTGATTATTAATATTTGAAAAATGGAGGATTTGGACTGATCTTTGTAAATAATATCTCAAATATGTTACCGATTTTAATTTAGACAGACGAATAGAAACCCTCGGGTTTTGTTAAAAGCCATAAAATCGTTTTTAAGGAATACAAACCTAATGCAAGTATTCTAATATCCACAAACATCTAAAATTAAGATTTAGGAACCACGAAACAAACAGTCCAACAGAAAATATATCCTCGCAATCAAATTTGAATACAACAAACCTTTCATTCCTCTACAACAAATACCAAGATTCCAAAATGAAATTCCATCCCAACGCGTCACTCTTGTAATTTCCAAAGCGAAATAAATCAATACAATTTCAAAACCCTATATATTACAATAATCAAGAAATTCGATACCTCTCCACTTCTCTTCCAAACCGCAATTTTTCCTACCATGCCTTTGACTCCCAAAACAAACATTGCTCTGTATAATCGGGATCGAATTTAGCGCACGATGATTGGCAGAGGACCGACGCCTAGGTTAGTATGAATGCCGGGGTGTAAAAGTTTGAGAAACGCTGGTTCGCGGGATCGGAGTTGCACGCGCGCTGACTCATCCTGTCCCACATCCGCGGCATTCGCAAACCGTCGGACGCACGCGAGCGGTAACTAAATTTTAAATTTTTACTTACTTCCAGGCTGCTGCTCACCCCAGAGCCTCCGTCATTACCCGCTGCAATCAGCGACTCGCTATCCGCGCGGACGCCCCTATCCTCGCCGCTTCCCTTTCGCCGCCGTCCTCTTTACAATCCGCCGGCGTCGCGCTGGCCGGATTGCCAGTAACTGGATTAACTGCGGATATTTGATAAACGGCCGATGGTCTTCGATCGGTGGGCCCCTGTGGTCTCCTGTCCTTCGGGTCTCGCGAATTTTCGCTGAAACCGTGAGATTGCTGGACAGAGATCGCGTGACAATCCTGCCGATAGTTTCCCGGTATGTATTCTATGTTACTGTTTGCTCTTTCCGCAAAGACTGCTGTGCTTCGCTCCAATCGTAGTATGGTTGTCGAATTGGAAAGAATATTTCGTTTCCTCGTTGGTCAGCAACGTCCATTACTCCTGACGTAACCTGCGAAATCATAGATATACGTTAGAATTTATTTCGGTTAGAAAATATGGCGCATCGTGGAAAATTTCAAATGAAACATGATGATACTTGGAGTATCGAAGTATAAAAAGGATATAACAAGGATAAGAGTTGTTGAGGAGTTAGACTTGTCTTAGAGTTGCCTTAGAGTTGGTTTAGTTCTAGCGTTGAATCGAGTTAAAGTCGAGTTGTTAGTGGAAAGCTAGTTTTAGAGTTGTAGTTTAAAGCGAAGTGTAATTCGAATCCTTATCGTCTCCGATGTATTTAATATATTTTATTAATAAAATCATCTCATTCAATCTCTCTCTCTCTACAATAATATTCGCGATTCTCATTTATCGAGATTGTCTCTAAATTCTAGTAACATTTCGATGAACGACGAATATCGTAGAATTAATTTACCGACGTACGAAAACACTATCCACCTAATCTTAAAAAAGATATATAAGCTATCGCATCGAATGCGTCATCGACCATTATTTGATTAATCAGAGAACATGTACTTATAGAAAAGAAACTAGGAAAGAATTTACTCGCGTAAACGATATCTTTTACAAAACAGAAGCGGCGAGGACGAAAACTAAGGATCGTAGGAATAAATATCCATCGCTATCTCGATTACGTTCCATGGCTGGTTTTTCGCTGACCGTGAAAGAAAACTCATCACGGCCGAAAAAGCTGATAAAAAGGGTGATAAAAAAAAAGCAGCGGCATCGGAGAAGCGAGAGCAGAAGAGGGTTTGGTTTAAAGAATGGCAAAGGGCAAAGGAATTCATATCCGAAGTTGGAAGGACGAATCGACGGGTCGACGACGGTTCGTCAGCTCTCGAAGCGAATCGCGAACGGTCGACGCGACGATATTCGATTGTCGCACACTCTGACGGCGGCGGAATAAAGTGTTCCGTTCGGAAATAGTATCGCGGTGCGTGGAAAATGAGAGGCAGCAATTGCTCGTCATGCTTCACTTAACGCGACGCAATGGAATTTAATACCGTTTGTAGCGCATGAAGTAGCAAAACGAAATTAAATTCGAACAAAACGCATCGGGGGGAAACGAAGTCAAGCGTCATGTTGTCGCGTTTGTGCGGAAATATACAACAAATGTAATGTAAGCGTTGCAGATGAGTGATGCGTATTTTCGCCGTACCGACGACACGTGCTACGCGTGAATAATTTAAAAAAATGTACGCGTGTATATGTATATACGTGTATGCGCGTGTGTATGTATATAAAAAGCGGAATGGAAAAATATAGCCGTATCGAATTCAAGGAGTGTTTGAATATCAATTATCTCGCCTCTATCGTTGTTATTACGGCACGATAAAACGTTTAACGCGACCGGCATGTAACTTTTTCGTTACTTTTTATATTATTTTTTTGCCCACGTTCAATGGGCTTTTGTTATTTATTAATCTCAGGGCTTTAGTTTCACGAGGATATATTCGGGTTTCGTGGCTGGCCGGAATTATAAAGTACAATGAGAAATTTGATTATTCGAAAATATTTATGGTAATTTTTTGTTTTAATTTAATAAAAATATAGCTCTTGTACACTTAATACGCGGGGTGTGTCGCATAAATAAAATTCTACCGTTAATCCTGTCGATATAATAGTTTCATTGATTTGTATTAATTATTTATTATTTTTATACGTAACATTCAGAATTTTATTATTTTCGCGGAAATATTATTTTCGCGGTATGGAAAATGTTTTTTTAAATAAAATTTGTGCATAACGCAACGATTTACGTCGAATGCTTGCAAAAATGCGAATATTAAAAGGAAATAAAACACCGAGATATTTAATTTTCTTATATATACTTAATACTCGTTTAAATTAATTTCCATACGATTCATTATTAGCCAAATTATGTAAATGATTCCAATTACGTATCCCATTCTCCACAAAAATGCCTCCTCAATTTTCCACCGCAGAAACTGAATTTATAAACAATCAAAATAATTATATAATATCCAAACAATTCCAATTACGCGAAGAAACTGTCGGTGATAATTACTATTCACAAAGCTACAAAGAAATTAACATTAGGATCATCAATCTATCGTTAAAATAGTATGAGAAATAAAAATATATCGTTAATTATGAAAATGGCATAAGTGAAAAATCCAAAAGGAACAATTTCTTTTAATTTGCGACATTCAGATTAAATTATCAAACTTAGACTATTTCAAAAACTGGGTTGCTCCAATTATACTTAGATAAGTTCCTTCTTTTCTCAATAAAAATCCCCCAAAACTGTATTAGAAAGGTTTTCACTAATAATTAAGAAGAAAAATTCCAAAAATTCTAAATTTCCACAACGTTCGCAGTTGCAACGTTGATAACGACAACAGTCGGAATTGCAAAACGTAGAAAACCTCCCGAAAATTGTTCCCGGCGACGGATCAGCCTTGGACGACATTTTTAGGAAAGACGGTGGAAGAAAAAGGTGATTATCGGAGGATCGACGGGTGCTCGAAGTTCGTTCGAGTTCTTGGAGCACCCCGGAAATGCGTTTTTGCGGGGTGCAGGAGCACACGGCGAGGCCTCGTCGCGGAAAGTTGGTCCGTCGGCGAAGAGGGAGAGAGAGAGAGAGAGAGAAAGAGAGAAGGGCGGAGCTGAAATTGAAAAAGTCGGGAATGGAAGAAGGACGGAGAAGTCGCCAGCAACTCTTGCGGCAGCGGGAAAGTTTGTCCTTTTGTCTCGAGGACCAGACAAGTTTTTGCAATCGCAAGTTTTCTACGGCCGCCCCGCGAAACGAGACTACGAACGAGCGACGACGACGACGACGTCGACGTTTCCTGGCTCGAGTGAAATACTGCGGTTCTCGAGTCAAGGTATTACGTCGTAATCCCATACCGTGCCGTTTCGAAACGCGAATATTAAGGACCTACCAACGCCTCCGCGATTATTCGTGATTTACGCCGGTCTCGGTAATTCCTAAACGGTTTTATCCAGTTTCAACGCTCGGTTATGCGAAATCGACCGATTCGTGGCGTCGTCTAACGAGAAACGATCTTTGAAGTGTTTATTTGTGACTTTATGTATATATTAGGATACCTAATTGGGTTGGATATCCGTTTTAGGGTTGTTTCTTGAAGGAATGTTATATCATACTTGGAGTTGCGATGATTGCGTGTGATGAACGTGTGATACACTTGGTAATCTTGTAAGAGTATGGACGATTTTAGAATATTGTAAAACTTAAGGAATTGTGTGAATATTAATGATTGTATTGTGATGATAGAGTGGAAATATGATATGGTAGATATATTGATTTCGAAGAGCCTTGGAAAGCTTTAGAAAATATAAAAATCAATGGAATTGCTGTAATATTATGTATATTCGAAGAATAAACATTGTAATCGTCAAGAACTATAATAAAGAATTTTAAAAAATCACAATTAATGTAAAATTTGAATATTTCCAAAACGCACCTATCCACGAAACAAAAGAAGCGAGAATCATAATGAAATATATAATTGAAAACATCGCCAATATTTCCAAATGAAGAAAATAACGAAACAGGTTGAATAATTCTGGAATAACCGAGCCAACCAATTATTCCAAAGAAATCCAATACTTGATTAAAGCATTTCCGCGTACGCCTAACTAAAGCGTCACAACAACTAAAAATTCCACGAATCGCGAATATTCTCCGACTCGACACGACCGAACGACGGAACAATCGTATCTGGTAAAACGATTTCGAAACGGAACACAATTTGAATAAAAACGCGGAACAATTCTGTCATATAAAAATATCCCGATATTTCACCCTTCGAACGAGATATTACAACAACTTGAGCAACACGCAGCTGCCCATTAAACGCAACATATTATTCCCGGCGGAGAGCTAAGGTTTAGCAACGCATAAATTCGCGGGAACAAGTTTTTTCAAGTTAGCGCAAAATAATCGGCAACGTAACCGGGAATGAACAGAAGACTTCGTTACAGTTGCAATTAACGCGGCGAGGCGAGGTCCGCTGCTTTTTTCCTCCCTGTTAATCCATCCCCCTGGGTGGTTCGTTGAGCGTAAACAGGATTGCGGAATAACACGGTCAGAAATTTCTCAAGAATCTTATTTATTATCCCCGGCGGGATGGCCGAGCGGCGGAAGAACAATCGCGAACTAATTCAGCCACCTTAATTACCGGCATAAGAACAATAAGATTTAGCGCTCTTTTGTCCCGGCAAAAATGAGAGATTGCCGGGGCTCGGGTCAGCGGATGCTGCCATTGTTTCGGCCGGCCCGACCGGAACGTCCAACCGATGCACTTTTCGATTCCCCTGGGCACCGATCTTCTTTGAAGGTTCTTTAGACACCGGATACCTGCCTGCAAATGTCAACTTCCGCGAGGTGTTACCCAATTTTTCGGAGATTTATTTTTTCTGAGACTTTGGGACAGTTGTTAGAGGGTTTAAAAAGCTTCGGAGGTCTCTTGAAATCTTAATTTTAACGAGGCGTCTTTTCGATTCCTGTGGGTACCGATCTTCTTAAAAGATTCTTTAGACACCGGATACTTGCCTGCGAGTGTCAATTTCCGCGAGATGTCGCGAAAGTTTTCGGAAATTTAATTTTTTGGGGACTTTGGTACAATTGTTAGAGGGTTTAGAAAGCTTCGGAGGTCTCTTGAAATCTTAATTTTGACGAGATGTCGCGGAATATTTCAGGATTTTTGGGACAGTTGTGAGAAGGTATTGAAGATCGTTCTGTGATTTCGTGAAATCTTAATTTTGACGACGCGTCGCAGAATTTTGGGGATTTTGAGGACAGTTGTTAGAAGATATTAGACATCGTTCTTTAACTTTGTAAAGTCTTAATTTCGATAAGCTGTCGTAGGATTTTCTTCGATTTTGGGGAGAGGTGTTAGAAGATTTTATTACACTAATAATTTCCATTTCTGACGAACAAAATCGCAAGAAGAGGAATAATCGAATAGAATGAATTAGAAAGAAAATATCAAAATAGTAATTAATTAATTCTTAATAATAAATCTTAATTAATTAATTCTTCCAGTAATCGCGACTTCAATCAGAACCCACGGTGACCAATCGCTCGATTACGTCCCTCATTCGATCATCCACAGGCGAGTTAACCGAAACAGCTTAACCTGCGCCATTAAAACATCCCGGAATAATTAACAGGCCGTTTCGATGCTCGATCGAAAGGTTAACTCGGTGGATACGTCGAAAAGCTGTTGGAGCACGCGAAGCGCGAGATCACGAGAGGAATAAAGGATCTGCGATGACATGTGCGATCGGTCTTTTGTCGGAGTCAAGTTCACCGCTAAATCTTTGACGTTTCGATAAGGCCAAGATTCGTTTCGCCTCTGCTCGGAGTTGGCGATTTTCCAGACTGCTGCGATCGAACATGTCAGTAATGCAGAAAATGGAGAACAGCTTCTCAGGGCTCTTCCGGGGTCCACGACGAGTGGTTTCCGGTGGCCGAGACAAGTACTACTCCGATCGTCGCACTTACTCAGAATTTTATGAATAATATACTTCTAGGCTTAATCGTCGCGCAATTCTGCTCGCTTAACTGTCATCGGTTTATTCCCATCAATTGCTAGAACTGTCTCGCTTATTTTCTTCCGTTTCACTCGTAATAAGAGCGAAAGAAATATACCTTTCTAGTAAACCCGACTGTGCGATAGTACGTTAAATTTTAACATAAGCATCGTTGATGAGGTTGAACTTTGTTTTAAATCCGAAAAAGAATTGAAGAAATTGAAAGAAGAAAGGAAATAAGAATTGCTCTTCTAAAATCCCTATAACGATTGCTAAATATACCAATATTAAAAGTAAAAATGAATTGACTGACTAAAAAATTATTTTGACTGACTTTCAGGTCTGAGAAGAGCAAAATAACCAACCTCGAATATTAAAAATATATCAGTATAAATCAACATAATACAATGTTTATTCCCCTTTTAAATTTCCTTAAACATACGTATGATAACAATTTAATAAACAAGATACAGCTGTGCCTCATCCAATATTTCATCCATGATAATATTTAAAAAAATCAATTTGCATATGTACACATACATATAATTTTCATGAGAATACTTTAATCATAGTTCTTTATATACGTAATATTTAATCACGCGCTATAGGTCAAGAATTTTCGCAATAATTAGTGTTCACGTAGAAAGTTCAAATTACTCGCCTAATCATCTGCCATCCAGAACTCACAGCCGAGTATACCCATCCAACTGAAAACTCCGAAAAAACCAGGATGCACGGCCAGCCTCTCGACCGATCCCAAACGATCCCTCTGAGAACCACTTCCGCCGTCTGTACGAAATCATTTACATTACTCCTCGAAGACAGTGCGACAACAATGCGATACTCGAGCTGCATCAGCCCGGCGATGCGTTATAACGCCATCCGTGGCTCCTTATCGCGGAAAAATGAGCTCGTTCAGCGCGCTTTGTCATTCTGTGAAAAGATCAGAGAGAACGGGGAGGCCCGTGAGGTCGTTTTTAACGAAGACAGGAGTTACCGAGGAGCTCGCTCCGGCAGGGGGCTCCGAGTGATCGAAACTTCCGGCCCGACTCATCAGCACGCGTCACCCCATATTACGGATAACTATTCTTTCCGCTCGTTGCGAGCCCCCATTGTCATCGGGGACCCTCGCGTAAGCGATACACTTTCGGGATCCCCAATTTTCTACCCCCTCCTCTCCGTAGGACCACCCTTCGCCGTATCTTCCTTCTCCTATCGGCCCCCCTTTTCCTTCCACGCGTCCTATCGTTGGCCCCGTTTCGTCTCCGACGAATCTCTTCAGGGGCGTGCGGGGTCGAACCAGACGGGGGAATTGGAAACGGGATCGAAGGAGAGGCGGCGTAATGGGGTTAGGACCGCGAGGGAAAAAGGTAAGGAGGAAGGAAATGTGGGAATTTATTGCCGCGACGTATTGCCTGCGATTTCGTTCTTCTCTCCGCTCGTTTATGGCTAACCTGCTAAAGGAACAGGCCGCGTTATCTTAACCCTTTGCACTCGAGAGGCGACTGTCGGTCGCCATAAAATTTCGAAGACCCATGTTGTCCGCACGTCTATTCTAGATTTTTTCCTGTCGCGCCGGTAGAACTTACATCATTGCGCTTTTCACCGGCGGTTTTTCGAGGTTTTTGTTTACTAATATTATCGTCAGTTCCATTGTCACGATCCTGTCCCTCCATTTTCTCGAAATTGTGAGAGGTAAATAAGTACGAGATTTTTTAACCACTGCCACTTAACCGATAGTTTTCGCATGGCACCAATGTGGAACCAACGGACGTCATAGTGTTAATTAACACGTTGGCTGCCGTGAGGGCCACCGGTGACCGGCGTGCCCAGATTGATGGAAATATATATAATTTAAACGAATGACAATACTTATAATTTAATTGCATTCCAGCGTCACGGGGTCACTGGTGACCCCCGCCACGAAAACTGCTTCAAGCATGATTTTATAACTCATTTTATCTGCTGCAAATAATATTTCAACATATGCATCGCATAATGAAAAATTGGCGCCGTGGGCAAACCATCGAAAATGCGTCTGGCAGTCAACGTGTTAATATACCAAATTTGAGATAATATAACAATATACGAGATAAGGAAATGAAATAATTTTACGATTCTTTATTTACTATTCAAAAAAACAATAACAGTTTTATAGAAGAAATTCTGTGAATTTCTACTCATCTGGAGTCAAAAAATTGTCGAGTGCAAAGGGTTAACCCTTTGGCCTGTGACCACGAGCGAGACTCGTGGTAAGAAATTTGTGTTATAAGCGAAAACCACGAGTCTAAACAACCGATCTTCTTGTTTGTTATGGCCCACGCAATCAGGAGATAGCGCTTAGGCCAAGGGGTGAATGCGAGAGCTTTTTCTTTGGTGAAAGGAAATGAATAAATCAACGAGAGTTTCCGGGATACCCGAGTAACTTTGATTTTAAGGGGATTTGAGAAGATTTCCCGTGGTTTTAGGTGAAAGTTTGGATGGTTTTTGCGAAATAACTCGATCTTGGCGAGAGAAAGGAGAGGAAAGCTGTGGAAAATGAATAAATCAACGAGAGTTTCCGGGACAGCCGAGTAACTTTGATTTTGAGGGGGTTAGGAGATTTCTTATGATTTTAGGTGAGAATTTGGATGGTTTTTTTTTTAAATAATTCGATCCTTGCGAGAGAAAAGAGACGAAAGCTATGGAAAATGAATAAATCAACGAGAGCTTCCAGGATATCCGAGTAACTTTGATCTTGAGGAGATTTGAGAAGATTTACCGTGGTTTTAGGTGAGAGTTTGAATGGTTCTTTCTGAAATAATTCGATCCTGGCGAGAGAAAAGAGAGGAAAGTCATGGAAGATGAATAAATCAACGAGAGTTTCCGGGACACCTGAGTATCTTTGATTTTGAGGGAATTAGGAGATTTCCTATAATTTTAGGTGAGAGTTTGGATGATTTTTGCGAAATAATTCGGTTCTGTAGAGAAAAAAGAGCGGGAAGTCGTGGGAAAAGGAATAAATAAACGAGAGTTTCTGGGACACCTGAGTAACTTTGATTTTGAAGGGATTAGAAGATTTTCCGTGATTTTAGTTGAGAGTTTAGATGGATTTGTTGCGAAATAACTCGATCCTGTCGAGAGAAAAGAGCGAAAAGCCATGGAAAACGATGAAATCGCGATGGACAGGTTCGAGGGAGTAAGAAGCGAATGGAACGGAAGAAGATGGGGAAACGAGGAGAAAAAGGGAGAAACAAAGGGTAGGAGTGGAGAAAGAAGGGGTTAGTGGAGGCGAGAAGGGGATGAAACAAAGAGGAGATAGGAGGCAAGAAAAAGGGGAGAACGTGAAAGGGGGAGAAAGAAGGAAAGGTGGACGAAGGGGCTGCTTCTCCTCGATCCTCCTGGTTCCGGATTAAACTTTAATTGATTCAACTCCGTGGTCTGTAGTCAGCGAGGCGCATAGAAGAAGAGGGCACTCGCTCCCTTACCAGCGAGCCTGGCCAACGTGGAAGGCACTCCTCTTTTTCCTTTCAATCTCCTGCAGCAGGATGCGCCTATTATTCTGTTCCGTGGTAGGCCGATAAGTCGAGACTTGGAATCGACTTGGACCATGGAAAGAAGGATATAATAATTGCCAAGCAGAGAAAAGAAACCGGTCGCCAGCTGTCGTCCGCGTGATTGTCAGCTTCGCGTTTGCCGCGACAACAGCGGCTAATTATTTTTAATCACGCGTTAATTATATTCTATTTACCCAGCAGCGCGTAGACGTTGGATTCACGCGAGGACTCCTGGGTCAGGATGAAAGATTCGATGCCTGAGAACGCTCGTCTGGATCATGAATTATCAAACTTATCTTTCGGTTGCGTCTACTCGAATCAGTTAGAGTTTGTTAGACGGTTACTTCCTTGGAAGTAGAATGTTTCCTCTTTGAATTCAAGTTCCTTTCGAATTTCTTACCTCTAACTTAACCCTTTACAGTCGAGAGGCGAGCCTCGCTCACCGTTTAGTCAAATTCCGAAGTTAGTTATTACGTCTTAATTTCCATACGACTTCCTATTAACCGTTTTAAAAATATCGTCGACTTGGTCGCAGAAAATCTTCGAATTGCTATTTCCCTGAAAACTACAAGTATCGAATATAAAGTTAGCAGACGAAGAGAGCAAGCAGTTGCAAATGCGTTTAATACGGAGACTCATAATTCGGAAAGCAGAACGGTCTCCGTCCATTGGTAATAGGGGTTCAACAAACCCTAGCACACCCTTTACGCAAATTTCCAACGAAATTTTCGGACAACACCTGACTGTCCCGTCCTTCGTTTCTCACCATACACTCTAGGAGTGCCGAAATAAATGCAGCTCGCGCAAACCCCGCCCCTAAGACTTCCCACCGAAGAACCCGAAGAAGTTTTAATCCGCGAGAAGCCAGGAGCGAAGAAGAGGGCGAGGATCCGCGACGGCAAAGGGAACGGGAACAGGCGGCTACGTCGAGGGCACGAGGAAAAAGGGTCTGACCCCTGCGCTGGCCTGTTTTATTTGCAAATAATTGAAAGGGCCGCGCGGAAAACAAAGGGCAGGCCAGTTCGCGGTGGCTGGCAAGGGGGTGGCCTCTGGTGGCCGCGGAACGAGGTTAGAAACGGCGCGGGGAAATCGTATTAGCCCTGTGCCGCGAAACAAGCGAGAAGTAACGCGGAACGGATTCGGGTAACTCGATTCTTCCGTTGGAGCTTGCGTCCCGTTCTCGTTTTCTCTCGGTCCGTGGTCGTTTCTACGCGGCATATTCCTGGATGTGCACGAGCGGGCGGCGTAGGTAAAAGGGGGACGGGAAAAAGGAGGAGTGAGAGGGAGAGAGAGGGTGCAGGGGATAGAGAAAGAAAACGGAGCGCGGGGTTGGTCGACCCGAGCGGCGCAGGCCAGGCAACGTCAACGTTGATTGGATTTTACAGCTAACAAGAAAATTATATTCGAGATTGGGTAGGTAATCGTGCGAGGCATCTCTCACGGGTCGCACACTTGCAACGCGCGCTTCTCTTTTTTTGTACACCCTCCTCTCTTACGGCTCATCTCTTACGGCAGTTTCACCCCCCTTGTGCGGGAAACGTTACAGAAATAACTCGTCAAGGCGATTACTGGTGAAGATTACTCTCTCTCGATATATTGCCAGAGAGGGTCGTACGTGCGAGTGCCGATTGCCAGGCCCGCAAAAATATCCGCTCGCAAGACACCATCCGCGCTGCGCCCGCAACCCTTTTCTCTCTGCGACCGATTTAACCCCTTCGTCGAAGGTGCACCATCATCGCGCGGCAAACTTTTTCGCCACGCTCTTAACGGTTCGCTTCCACTCCACCGCCGCGAGTACCCACTTTTAAATGACTTTGAAGTAAATAAAGGAAACTCCGAGTGCTTTGTCGATGGTAGCGGGAGGGCAGGAAAGGGTGGAGGAGGCAGTTCGATGCTTTCGAAACCGGGGGAATTTCGAGTGCCGCCGCGTTTTAGCCTCGAGTGACGGATCGAGAGAATTTTTATTCCGTCCTCGAAGAATCCGCGTTCGATTAACCCTTGTCACTACCATCGCGAGTCTATGTTTCAATCATTCGAGGATTCGTACGATTTTAACCGACCTTTGTCGTGAATCTGATTAAATCGTAGTTCAAAACGTTAATATGAATTCGATTCGAAGCTTTTAGTATAATGCGAATATAAGTTTTCGCGACTGGGAGTTTATGGTCTCGTAATGGATTTGACGCAAAATTTTGCGCTTAAATAAATGATAAAACAAACGACGTTAGAAACCCATTGGTAAGACGGTTACTTATGCGACGATATGAAGAACTAGAGACGGAAGGAAGGAGAAGAGTCGAAGGAAGCGACGGAGAAAAGGTTGGGAATTTAAAAGGGGGAGATTATACGGAATCGTAAAGCCACGCGACCGGAAACGGGCAGCAGGCGCGTCGAAGCACCCGGGGAACGTTAGCTCTTCCGCCTTCGCAGGAATAACTAAGTTTTCGGATCCGCTCGAATCCTAGTGGACCGGCAGCGTCGATAGAGGATCTGGCATTGCTGCACGGTGCTCGGGTCACAGACCATTAAGTCCCAGGTTTACCACAATAAGCACGCTATTCCGCCCTGGTCGGCGGGTTACCGCTATTATCGAACCAATGAGCCACGGACACTGATTCACCGGATTTTTCCCATTCCCGGATGCAGAAATTCGATGCACTCTTAGCTGAGTCCACCGTATTCGCTGCACCGGCCTCTTCTCTTTTTTCCTGCCTCGCCGTTCTGAAATAGTTCGAGTACCGGTAATTGCTGCGAAAATCTGTGGGATCGCGAGGAAAATTGAATATCTCCGAGGAATGAGAGCATATTCGATTTATTTTCCGGTTTTTCCCTCTCTTCCCTTTTTTTTCTCTCTCTCCCTTTCCCTTCTCGCGAATATAGAGAAAGGTACGCAGCAAAATCTATGAATAAATTAGTCTTAGAGGAAATTGCTGAATTTTAGTTATTTTCGCGATTCTACGGTTTTCTGCGATATAGCGTCGATTTCTCCTAATGCTCGGCTATTCTCTCAAGGCTCCATGGGAAACTTCGATTCACGGTGAAAATCGTATCTCGTGAAAATTAGGCTTTATCGGTGATATATCCACTCACACGTCATCTTTGCTCAATTTCGATTTAGATTTCAATTTCCCGTTATCGTGTCCACGGTATGGAAAACAGTTAATAACGATAATACGCGATACACGTTGTAATCGTGTAGCAATTAATCTTAACGACTGAACAAAAATTTAGCGTAGATCGATATGTTGACGAATATTAAAATCGTCGATCACTTTGACGAATTAATCCATTTGCATCTTCGATCTAAAAAGAGTCTTTCAAGTCTTTGACTGAAATTAAGCGTAACAAAAAAAGTCTCGTTTATATTCGATCCAAAAATTATACGTATTCTAAAGTAAAATCGTTTTATATAACGTTATAACGTAAATATTTATTTCCGTAGGTAGTTGTAGTAGTATAAATTTAAAATAGTTAAGTAACAATTATCGAGTGCGGATTATTCCGCCTAATGATGCAAATGGGTTAAAGTAGTCGATACCTAAACGACCTCTGTGAATTCTTTACGAAACTTCAAATTACTTAACCTATATTATTAATCGTCTTCGTAGCTAAATTCGTATATACAAAATACGTTATTGTAATATTCTTCGTAAACACATCATTATACTAGCAACCTATTAATAACAATATCCAATTTCTATCTACAAACTTATAAAAAATAATAACGAGTTCTCACCTCTGTGATTTCGTAAACAAGCAAAATTCCTATCGTTCCCAGCAAGCCACTGTTCGCCTTCGTAAATTCTGTCTATAACCTTTCACGCTACACTCGCACTTCGATCATTCAATTCGCGAATACCTTAACCACTAATCTATCATATACACTACGTAAGAAACTCGCGATATTTGGATTTTGAATCGAAAAATACCACTGTATCAACCCACGAATTAATTTATACATTCTAATAATTCAGATGCTTTATTATCACGCGTGTTCTCATTCTCGCGAATATTTGACATAAAGAAACCGTGATCGCGCCGCCTAGCGATTTCCATCACAACTCGATACTAGCATTTATCGATAACGTAATCGCAACGACCTCTGGCGTGCGAACCGTCGAAAGGAGTGTTAATCGAGAGTGTCAAGACGATCGTGTCTTGCAAGTCGATTACAAGTTCGTTCTAGAGAACAGACGCGAAAATCAGGGATCAGCTGAACGTGTTCCGTCGTTTTATCGCTTTAGCATTGAAGATTCGACAGCGAACAGCGACGCCGGTCGCCATTCCCGGCAATGGAATAGTTCTTGTGCACGCGAGGGGGAGGGTCGCGGGGGGAGGTTTGGTCGAAGTATATTACCAGCGTTACGCTGGTAGCGACCCCGCTGTCGCTATAATCTGTTTATAAAACAATTTGCGGGCCAAGTGATGCGTGAGATACAATATATCTACAAACATTGTTAGCATCGGCCCAATGAGGATTCGGCTGGCTATGGGGAGAGTGACAGAGAGAGAGAGAGAGAGAGAGGAGGAGAAGGAGGAGCACTCCGAGGGACTGTCCCTTCTGATCTTTCGAGGATCCACGTTCTTCTGGTGATTCAGCCTGATTTAATAACGATTTAATAATTTTCAGGGAACCTTCTATCTTACCCACTGATTCCCGACAAACCTGCGAACGGAAGAAACATAAGCAGATCCGACTAAGTCGAAGAAATTCTTTATTTTCGTTTTATATTCTCGGATCGTGCAACACGGCCTTCTTGCATCTCTCCCAGTTCGCCGTGGAAAAAACATCTCGCGATAACGACACGCTAAGAGCGACGGAGAAAGAAGCTCGCGAGGGAGACGGGAGAGGTATCGAATTACAGAAAGGAAGCTTAGGCATCGAAGCATCGCGAGGTGGTCGGGGTTGCGCGTACGTGTGCACGCGAGACGACACGGCATCGACGCGCGCATTCGAAAGAACTGGGAGAGCTCGTTTTCTCGAGCCCCGCGTCGGGCGCGTTCACCGTTTTAATTAATCGGATCCGAGATTTCGTTATTACCACCGATTAGCTCACGTACCAATGCGCATATTTTTTCGAACGTAAAACGCGAGTAGAGACTAAAACATCAACGCCCCGACGGTCTGCTAGCTGATGACGGACAAACCGTGTATCACGCTCCCTTCCCGGTCCACGCCATTTCCCCCCTCCCCGCACGCCCTCGCATCGCCCACTCGACGAGCTACTGCCTCTCTCTCTCTCTCTCCCTTTCTCTCTCTCTGGCGTGTCCATGTGACTAGCTCCCCTCCCCTCCGATGTATTTGCCGGACGCTCGTCATCCTTTCGCAGCGTGCAACGTTGCATCGGTGTCCTGCGTGACGCTACAGTTCACGCAACAGTAATTTCATCGTTATTTTTATAAATTGGGTGGCCAGGGTTAACGCTCCAGCTAGCTCGCCCGTCGGATTACAGCTTTTTGTAATATTAAAGTTCAACGCCGCTCTGCGTGTCCGGCTCCCGTTGTACATATTTTCGCGTACAGCCCCCCCACTCTCCCGGCGCCCCCCTGTATCACCCTCGTGCCAACGCTCATGCCGTTGGTCGTTTCGTCGACCGGTTGTTTGCCCAACAGGGAACGGCGAAATTATCACGACGCCGGCGGCGAACAAGCGCGAAACGACGCCGGATGGTCGTTTTTTCCTTTCTTCGTTCGCTCTCAGACGAACCGGGGAACCTTTGAATCGATTCGTCGGCGTGGCCGGAATGTTGCCTCCGAGGAGGAACCTCTGCAGGATTTACCACGGTCCTGACTTCGAGGTACACTGAGTTTAGAATTTATAGAGTATAATTGAAACGCGAAATTGTTCGTTTATCGCTCGCACCCTCGAGCGGGGCCTCGCGCACGGCCCTGACGAATAGCGTCGCGGCATCTGTCGGTGTCGACTCAAGTTTACGAGCTAATACTTTTACGTTTAGTTTATCAATTTCTGCCAAATTTCTCGTACACCTCGTCCGCGTATTCGAGTATCCGAATAACCCGATTCTACGCGAAAATATATCGAACGGAACGCCATGTAAAATCGGAATAACTGTCTCTAACCAACCAACACCGATCAACCGTATTTGTCGGTGCCGACTCAAGTTTTCGAGCTAATACTTTTACGTCTAGTTTATCAATTTCTACCAAATTTCTCTCTCATCTCGTTCGCGTGTTCGAGTATCCAAATAACCCGATTCTACGCGAAAATATATCGAACGAAACACTGTATAAAATCGGAATAACCTTCTCTAACCGACCAACACCGATCATCCGGGTCTGTCGGTGCCGATTCAAGTTTCCGAGCTAATACTCTCGCGTCTAGTTTATCAATTTCTGCCAAAGTTCTCGCACACCTCGTCCGCACATTCGAGTATCCGAAAACCCGATTCTACGCGAAAATATATCGCAGGAAACACTGTATAAAATCGGAATAACTGTCTCTAACCGACCAACACCGATCATCTGCATCTGTTGGTGCTGACTCAAGTTTCCGAGCTAATACTCTCGCCTTCAGTTTATCAATTTCTGTCAAATTTCTCGCACACCTCGTCCGCGTATTCGAGTATCCGAATAACCCGATTCTACGCAGAAATATATCGAACGAAACACTGTATAAAATCGGAATAACCGTCTCTAACCGACCAACACCGCTCAACCGCGTCGATCATCCGTCCGAACGCGGATTCTCAACGAACCGACCCACACCTCGGCTATCGCGAATTCCGATCTGAACCCGCGTTCCGGAAAGTATCCCTGGGCGGCGTTAATCGTCCCTTATCAGCCGGCAATAATTCGCCGGTGGGGTAGCACCATAGGCGTCGGCGTGCTTGTTGGCGGCGTCCAAAAAGTAAGTAGCTTTTTATTAAAGCGGCGACTGGTCGCGCGATCCGCTCGCACGAGGGACGAAAAGTGGTCTATCTAGTAAGAGAGAGAGAGAGAGAGAGGGTAGGAAATGAAAGCAACCGAGCTCGTTGCGGAGGTGACGAGGGTAGGTCGTGCCGGGACCGTGTTCTCTCTCTCTCTCTCTTCATCTCAGGCGCGTCTAAAGTGGGCGGCTTGGTGACAGAGGGGTGGGGCCGAGGGTGGAGGGAGGGTGCTCGAAGGGGGCGCCGCGGGCACGTGACTGCTCGTGCCGCCGCAGGAGGGCGACCCATAAAAAGAACGAGCTTATACGCGAACGCAGAGGCAGCGGACGCGTGGGCCGCTTGTCGGACCATCGAGGAGGATCGGCGCGAAACGCATTATCGTGCGGCCTCCGTCCGCCGCGTGCATCCCTTTAGGCACACCAGGCTGGGCCCGGGTGATTGATACGCGATTTAGACGAGTGTAAATTCTGATTGCGCTGTCCGTGTATTATGATCGAAGGTACTTTTCCGGAGAGCGAGTCTGGCCTTCGGCTCGGATGGGGGGCTGAGGAAGGAGGTGCGCGTGTACGTGTGAAAGCAGGGTACGAGGGGATGTAGTTTAGGTGACTGTGTGATTATGATATAGTTGTCGAGTTCCAACTTGGGGGACCCCCAGGATCGGTTGCATTGTGTCCTAGACGATTAATAAGCTCGCTACACGCGTTCCCTCGAGCTTTGAAAGACGAGAAGCGAAGCTTCTGGAATTTTCTACTCGTGTTAAAGATTTCTGCCCCAATTGCGATTTAATTTTATCCCTTTCGATTCGAATTTAGATTAGGGGAGTTTATCTATTAGATATCTATTAGACGAAATGAATGTTAATTTGATAATAATGTAGCTTAGAATTTCTCGTCTTGCTTTTTGGAATTTCGTTTGCGTATTGGAACAGAAAATTGCACGGATTCGAGTGGGAAAATTGTAAAGAGGGATTGGTTGATATTTCGGCCCTTTGTCTGTAGCAGGTTAGCGTGCACGGGGTTAGATCGGAGCTTCTGTCGACGAATTTGTACGTCAAACATCAAACACTTCATCGAACTATAAACGTCAGTCGGCGGTACATGCTCGAAGCTAATAGATTCAGTTGCTAACAGGGGTGAATATGATTTTAAAGTCCCTTTTTCGTGGACCTACGAGTTGTTTGTTTAAGTTGTGTACCAAAGGGGTCGCGCGTTTATTCAGAGAGATAGGAGATTTCGAGTAGCCTTTGCTGGTGATAGTTTTTGTTTATGCTATCTGATACCGCCCTCTGTCCTTTGTACATACTAGCCGGTTATATGCAACAAGTTACACGGAAAATGAAAAATAGCAATACCTGTACATCTGTGTGTTCTATAAATACAAAAAATACCCGTCTTTCGAATTTATCGGTTACGTATGTTTCTAAAAAAGAACTGACAAATTTTATATAGTATAACCACCGTGCTACTAGTACTACTGTTATTACCACTGATATTGCTATTACACTTTTCATATCCATGCAACAAACAAACTTCCAAATATTTTACAAATATTTTACAAAATTACTAAAATATGCTATCACGTTACACGTTCGAATATCCGAATAACTCTAATACAAATTAACTACGATTTTTTAATTACTACGAATTTAACATACTTTTTCCACGCGAAACACTATCTCGAAACTTGAAACTTTAATACTAACTTTAATAACTAACGATAATTTTTCCCATTCGTAAAAAAAAAATTATCTCGCTAAAAATCACATATGTGTACCACGATTTTAAGATACTTGTATATTTTTCATGCGAAATACTAACTCGAAACTCTAATAACTACCGATAATATTTCCTGTTCGTGAAATACCGCTAAAAATCGTGTATGTATCATGATTTTGACATAGTTGCGCCTATTCCGCGGGAAACATCGTTGCATAGGGAACAAGTGTGAAACGTCGAGCGTATCCTGCGCACACGCTCTAATAACGGGTATCCTTGCTCGAACGCACCCTTCCAGATCATGCGCTCGTTCATCGAACGTCTCCCATAACAATCGCCGTGTAATTCGATTCGATATCGGGAATTAGAGTTATGATTCCGTAGGAATAATATACGAGCAGGTCTTACTGTGGCCCAGTGCCGGCACGTGCTCGACGTACGTGCACGTCGCTCTTCAAATTATAATGCGCGATTTGATACGCGATGACGGCTCAATTCGCCGAGATTTTCCCCGTCATCCTGCTTTCCTTATCCGTTCTAACCCAGTTTAGCTTCGATTCGATTCTCGCGTGCGTCTAATTTCTTCGTTGTAAAAGAGAAAAGGGCTCGTCGAATTGCGAGAACTAACTTCCGAATAGCCTAATCTAAATGACTGAAATCGAACTGATTAATCGAACTAATCTAGATAACCGACTCGTAAACTATCATAAGCGAATTGTTACAACTGACAAAGCTAATAAATAAACATAATCGGTGTATCTAAAAATATCACGTCAAATCAGGAAAATCAAATTTTTGTGGGATCATTTCGGGAAAATTTTAGGATTTTCAGATTTCCGAAAATTCCGAGGACGCACTTTTAACAAATTCAATTAATTTACCTTCTTTCTTTACAGTATGATGTCTTGTGCACTGCTTTCTGTTATCGCAACTTTACTCTTGATATTACACGATATTTTTTCAAATATTTTTAATTTTTAATAAATTCATACGGAGTTCATACTAGTTTAATATTCGACCAGTAATATCTTTGTGAGCAGAAATCATAGAATAACAATTGTGGAACCCATATAAAGGACAAAGATTGCAAATTTTTAAGAAAACTTCCAGTGTTTGAATTTTTACAATTTTTTAAACGAAATACCGTCTTTCTTTTCCTACTATAAAAATTTCTAAATTAGATATCAAAGCAAGAGGTGCAAAAATACAAGCTTTGCCCTTTACATGAACCCTGCAATTATAATTGTACGATTTCTGCTTACAAGGATATTATTGTTCAAATATTAACGTAGAATAGATTCGGTTTTGATCTTTAATATGCGTGTGAGCTTCGCGAAAGTCACAACGATACTGTTCAACACCTACTCGATGGCCAGGTATAGATTAAACACGCATTTACACCTTTCCGTGTTTCCGGTAACTTCCGGTGATGGGCGAATTTGAAAGGATGTTGTCGCTCGCGAATTCGACTTAAGACTAAACGTGTGCGAGGCCGAAGGCTCTTGAAGGACGTCAAGTCAAACGTAAATATAACTGGCAAGCAACCTAGTTCGCGAATAGGGCCCAAAATGTAAATACTACGTGGCTCAGACTCCTGGTCAATCTTTGTCCGCGTTTTTGTATTTCAATTCCGTGTTATTTCTCGACTCATTCACCATAGCACGCACCATTGAGGCTTCAATGGTGAGGTGAGCGATAAAATAATATAATTATAAATATATATATAAACAATTATTAATAAATTAAAAATAATTATCTATAATCGTATTTTACCTATTATAAGAAATAAACTAACTCACAAAAATGTCAGTATTGGATAAGATATTTATTTACTAGTATTAATGGAGAGAGTAAAAATTATCGGTGAAATAAATCTAATTAAGCTTGTTCTTTCGTAGAATTCTCTCTCTCGAGTCTACTCTCGATGGATTCTCGATTGCAATTGACCTATCACGCTACTCCCTCGATTGTTCTCTCTTTTCTCGTGTATTACGTAAAAGTAAGATACACAATTCATACCACGTTTCATTCGTTACACGCGTACTCCTTTTTCGTAACTAAATTCACTCGTATTGACTTATCCACTCGTCCTTTCTCACGAGTAATACCTACTTTCTCATCGATGTGTATTAAAATCAATTATTACCGCAAAATATTTCACATAAGACGATATAAACTCCTTACAAAATAGAATCATCCCAGATTTATTTAGTGAACCTTCAAATTTAGTATAGGAGTCCCAGGATGCAAATCCTTAACAAAATGTATGAATATATTACTATATCCCACATATTATCTAACGGTACATAGTAAACTAAGTAGTATAAGTATAAGTAGTATAGCATAAGTAATATAAGTAGTATAGGTATATAGCACAAGCGATATAAGTATTTTAAGTAGTATAAATGTATAATAGTACATCTTATATGTCAAATCTATAATTGCTCGCAATATTGCTCAACAAATTCGATAAAAGCCGTTCAAATAATCAGAACTTCAGTTTAGACGTACTAAACGCGACATCTCTGGGTTGGAAGAAAGACTAACATTTAATCTGAACCTATTCCTATCCATTATATTCTATCATTACACTATCATGTATTCATTTAAACAAAGTCAGTCCATATCAAACCGTCCCAAATTATAAAATAAATTATAATCTTAAATATTATTTGTAACAGATACAATGAGTTATAAAATCATGTTTGAAACAGTTTTCGTGACAGGAGTCACCAGTGACCCCGTGGCGCTGGAATGCAATTAAATTATAAGTATTGTCATTCGTTTAAATTACATATATTTCCATCAATCTGGGTGCGCCGGTCACCAGTGGCCCCCACGACAGTCAACGTGTTAACCCTTTGCGCTCGAAGAATTTTCCCGTGACGAACAACGCAATTCGAAGATTTTCTTACATCTTTCTATCCTCGCTATCGCTTTTTACCAATGAAACGAAAAAAGTAAAGCACGTGTTTGGGTTAGATTATCGAGCTACTTCGTGTACAGTTATTCCTCATAAATTTATCTTTTCGTATTCGTTATTTAGATTATGGTATTAAAACAAATGGCGACTGACAGTCGCCACTCGAGTGCAAAAGGTTAAGCAGTGCCTTAGCGCATTGGTAGGGTCTTATATAAAGAATTTTACACGGATTTGAATAAATATCCACAACAATAACATTTTGTTAATTAAATAATCTACTTCTGTATGATAATTTCAAAACATTCGGGAATATATAGCTCGAATAACGAACGATCCAACTGTTAGCCGACGTGACGGACACGTTGTTTTTGTTTCTACGACAAATGCCTATGGACGTGGTATACACGTCGCTGTTGGTTTTGGAACAAAAGCATCTCGACGTGCGTGGCACGTCTTTATAACGCAAGTGGTTAAAATGTCCACAATTTCCGACCCTCCTCGGGAAAATTGCAAATCACGAGAACTTCGGTTTTCCGTTTTCTCACCAGTAACGTACCCGTGACTCTCTGTTCCCCGTGTCTGGAGGATGCGGCCAGTGGGTCGCGGTTAACGAAATGGAGAAAGCCACGGGGCCGGCGTGTGACTTTTTCGCCAGACGTAACGAGGCTGATAAGCTCTGGTAACGCCCACGCGAGGCGGAAAGGGTGGCGCGCGACGAGGTTATTAAAATGCGACGAGGAGGAGGGGAAAAAAAAGGGAAAAAAAAGCGGTGATCGGCGAGCAACGAGGCGCGTGTCGAGGCTAGTGACGGCCGATTCTCACCCCGTTAGCGCGCCTCGAACCCCCTAAACGGTTAAACGGCGTTACGCGCTTGCTTGTTCGCTCGCTCGCTCGTGTGGGACACGGTGCAAACTCATCGATCCCGGTTTCGCTGCGATTTGCATTTAGTAATGACCCGGCATGCCTGTGACTGCTCGTCGTGGCTGATGATATTGAAAATGGATCGATCCACGCGCCCGATGGCCGCTCGATTCACGGGGATAAATCTACGAGAAGCTGCTTCACGCTACGTGTCGACTTTAAACATGCCTGTGGAAGCTTGACGTCAATCGGGATCGAGTTTTTCTCTTACGGTTCAACAATGTCCATTTCTCTTTCCTTTTTTCGCCTTGTGCATGGGGGTAGTGTCGAGTTATGGGATAATTCGGGTTTTATTGGAATTATACCATAGGATAATTGGGGTTTTATTGAGATGGGGATCATCGGAATAAATTAAGGTGTACGATTGGGTTTATGTTTCAATTGAATTCAATAATCATTTTGTTTTTCTGTTACGATTCAACAGCGTCCATTTCTCTTTCCTTTTTTCGCCTTGTGCATGGGGGTAGTGTCGTGTTATGGGATAATTCGGGTTTTATTGGAATTATCCCATAGGATAATTCGGGTTTTATTGGCATGGGAATCATTGGAATAAATTAAGGTGTACGATTGGGTTTATGTTTCAATACAATTCAATAATCATTTTGTTTTTCTCTTATGGTTTAGTAGAATGGATTTCTCTGTCCTTTTTTCGCCTTGTGCATGGGGGTAGTGTCGGGTTATGGGATAATTCGGGTTTTATTGGCACGGGGATCATCGGAATAAATTACGGTGTACGATTGGGTTTATGTTTCGATACAATTCAATAATCATTTTGTTTTTCTCTTATGGTTTAGTAGAGTGGATTTCTCTGTCCTTTTTTCGCCTTGTTCATGGGGACAGGATAGTGTAGGGTTATGGGATAATAGGGGTTTTACTGAGATGGAAATCACCAGGATAAGTTAAAGTGTACGATGTGGTTTATGTTTCAATGGAATTCAATAATTATTTTGTTTATCTCTTATGGTTTAGTAGAGTGGATTTGTCTTTCCTTTTTTCGCCTTGTGCATGGGGGTAGGGTAGTGTCGGGTTATGGGATAATTGCGGTTTTATTGGGATGAGGGATCACGAGGATAAGTGTACGATTTGATTTATGTTTGAATAGGATCATAAAGTGATTTTTAATTCTTATCAGTCGAGATCTTTTCATAGGTTAATTTTGTAGAGTCAGGAAAAATATTCTGAAGCAATCTTCGATTTTGCAATTTTTATTCGCGATAACAACAACGAATACCGTAGATTACAAGCGAAGTGTATAGGTTAATATTTGGTTAATAACTAGCAAAGTGGAAAATCTGAATTCTGTTATTTTGACAGGTTTGATTCTTCTGGTATCGACATTTCGGCGCAACGTTAAACGATTAAATTTGGAGAACAGGTAGCTAAAGCTGATCGTTTATCGATTGTATCGATTACATCGACGGAATCACAGCATTTCAATCTTTCATTTCTTAATTTCCTATCGAATAACATCACCATCATCCAAATCGCAATATAATCTCTCGCAAAGTTAGAATCTCATTCCTAATTACCCCTACCCCATGACGAATATTACACATAAATCAAACAAACCACACTAATTATCTCCTCAAAACCAAAACTACACTCATCTCAAACCCACCCTTAAATCACAATATTTCCCATCTTATCCACCGATAAATGTCTCTCGTAACTAAAAGCGCGACTACAAATTTGATCATCTCCTGTGACAAACCTCTGCTAAAAATGAACGTATCACGCGGTACGATACTTATTCCCGCATTACACCCCCATTCCAACCTGCAACCCAAACCTCGGAACGGCGGCGTTAACTCGAACGCTTAAAAAACCCCGAACTACCCCAATCTTGCAGTTTCGCATAATTTCCAAAAAAAATCCTCGGGAAAGAGTGCCGATGACAGAGAAACGGTGGCAAAAAGGCCGGCTAGTTGGACTCGGGCTCGGGGTGTGCGCGGGGTTGGGTGGCCAGGGTACATTCGTAGGAAACGAAGGGGAGGGTGGACAGAGGGACAAGCGGGTCCGCGTAATATAATTCAGTAAGTTTATGACTGGCCCGGGGGAACGGTGGCGGTTTGCATATAACCAGGGGTAAGTTCGCAGCGAGGTTTCGGGGTAGCTGGAGAAAGATGAAAACACGGATAGAGAGACGACGATGCAGAGGACGAAACGTAGAGGGTGGTCGGTTGGCCGTATTTCTTGTCTGGTGAGCTTTACGGTGCCGCGCTGCGTTATGACCGTCGAATGGATTATCATTTCTCTCTCTTTCCTGTCCACCCCTTCGTGGCACCCGTACCTATCCCTCCGGCCTCCTCTCGTCCACCCTCTCTCCCGGTTCCCTCCGTCTCTTTCGTCCTTTCTTCTCCCGGCCGGCTTCTTCACGCTGTATCCTGTAAGAAAGCTCACCCCAACGGTCGCTCGTTTCCCTCCCCTTCGCCACCCCGCCCACACCGCCGTCGCCGCTCACAAAGACATGCAAAGCAGAATGGGCAGAGGTTGGAGAGATGGAGGAGGTTAGGTTGCGAGGAAGCGCGATGGACGACGTTCGTTGAAGGACGGGGAACGTCGGACTGCGTGGAACAGCAGAGGAAGGGGGACGAACAGGGGGTGGGACGGGCTCGCAGAATATCCGCGAAATGTTCCTTTTTCCGAAGCTCTTTTCCTCTTTCCGAGCGTTGTTACCAACACGCTCGAGTTTTCTGCTCGCGCACGAGATAGCGGGAGAGATGGCTCGACGGATACGAGGAAAAAGGAGGAAAACCGACACGAAGGAGGGGGACCGATGCCACCGCGCGAAAGGGGTTAGGGGGTGGTCTTCGGCGTGTACCCACGGATACGTAGACCGACAGGTACACCAACGAGACAGGGTACGTGAAAAAAACCGGCATGCATAAGGGTGTCTTAAGCGTATTGCACGTCTCACGAGCGATGGACGCGTTGGGTTTCAGGTTTGCTAGGAATTCTGCTTCGTTATCGTAATTATCCTCGTTACTTCGACCAGAGCCTCGTAATTTATTTCAAATTTTTATTAAGCACGGAGTATAGGAGACAAACCTAAAATTACCTATGACGATGTTCATGGTAAAACGGTCTCTCTTACGTTTGTTAATTATTATTATAATCGATATACGGATAAAATAAAATGGAATTCGATGCGTCCGGAAAATACTATTTAATTTAATTCGATTGAACAGTCATATGTAAACTTAGAAACGGAATTTCCGTTTCTTATTTTATTTTGAAAATGAAAAATTTCTATCTAAATTTCTACTTAGGGTTAATACCACACGAAACGAATGACATTTCTCAAACATCATTCTATATCAAAGGGTTAATTCTAAATTAAAATTAATCGAAACTAAAAATTATTTCGTATTCGCGTAGAAATAGGAATTTTGGTTAAAATAAGACGGTTATTCGCGAAGTTTAGAATTGGAGAAAAGAGAGACACGCGTTATAAAACAGGCTGTGCAGAGGACTAGGGGAATCCTAGAGGGTACATACTTGCGAGTTGATAGAAGAGTGTGCACGCATACCGTGTATTTCTGGAGGAGCACACGGGGCCGAAGGTCTCATCTTATGTTGCACAACATTGGCCGCCATCATTGGAGCAAGCCGGCTGGAATTAATTTGAATGTTTTTTGAACGGCAGAGCCCGGGGGTCTCGGTCTCGCAAGAAACGCTAGAAACCTCCGCCCCCGACTACCCACCGCCGTCCTCGATCCTCGTCTTCGCTACCCCACGATCTTCGTGTCCCTCGCCCCAACCCCCCCGGTACCCCTTTCCCGGCAGCCTCGTAAATATACACCGATATTACATCCGCGGTGCCCAAGAACACCGCAATTTATCTTTTCCTGCGTCGATCCGCGGGAATCTCGTTTCATTGGTCGACGTAGGGCCGCCTGGCTCTGCTTCCATGATATTCAGAGCAAGTTAGAGACTACGGATGCATGGTATCGGTCGTTATTCGTGAGAAAGTTTCGTCTCGAGACCGAGAGCAATGGAAGGAGGTATCGCTTGGAAGAATGGAGAGTCGATGATTAGCGAACGAACAAGTTGGTGGGGATGTTAGTGCTCGGATTGGCAGAGGTATCCTCGGCAAAAGTATCGGTTTTGATAATTGTCCAAAAATTTAGATTTCGATATCTCTCGTTTTTAAACGCGCAATGGAATTTTAATTGCTTAGCTCGCGGAATAGAGCACACGGATTTATTTTAATTCGATCCGTGCGGAACGGTTTCCGGAATTTGCCTGCATTATTCCCGAAAGAGAGGTAAACGATTAACAATAACCTGACACGGTTAAAATTACAATTAGCGAGATAAACGATACGATATAACGTTCAATTGCTTTAAACTAAACGCAGAAATATACGCGTTTCGCTGTGCTCTGTTGTTTATCGTCGTAACGCAGTTACGTAAAAGTAAAACGAATAACTTTGCCGTGTTAAAATATCGCGATTTTCTGATTTCAATGGGACGTATCGCTATGAATTCTCTATGACTAGATTTAGTCTTTTTTGTGTTTATTCCACGGATCGTAGAAATACATTCGAATCGTTTTTAACCTAAATCCGCAACTATCTTCCTGCAACACTGAAACTACGATGTAACAAAGAAGGTTAAACGTGCCTTACCCTTCTTTTTACGAATTAAATCGCAATTACCAGAAAATGCACCGAAATTTTGTAACAACCAGACCCAACAGACTGGACGCACGTATGACTGACCCAACGGAGCGACAAACAGACCATAAATCACGACCCAAAACAATACCAAAAAGCAACTTCTGTTGAACACACTCAAAATCCACTCAGAAAACTCAATTCTTCCACTATCAAATCCTGTACCAACCAATCACAACACACTCGAACCGACTCCACAAACATTGAATAACACACACCTAACGAAATCGCATATCAAACACAACACATCCGAACGAACTCGTCAGACAGCTCATCGTCAACATCACCAAACCACCAGACCGATATACTAAAGTCCAAAACACCAATCGGTAGACTTTATTACAAAATCCAAACCAGTTCAGATAAATCACGATACATCATCCTATTTCACCGAGAATCAACGTTTTCGCGAAAACACCTGTATGCTTCGGCAAGCTCGCGAGGACAACGAGTCCGGAAATTCTTCGTATTAGCCAGGAACATAGTCGTGCCGTTAAACGGGAGAGATATTAAACAAAAGTGTGCAAATGAACCGTGTGGAAACGCATGGCGAAATAAAACCCGAAAATCCATACTCCGCGACAAAACAGAGGCCCAGGCAGGGCGAGAAAGCGGGACGAAACGTTTATCGGCGATCACGCGCAACACGAGATCGATGGCGGTCGGATCGGTCGATGCTGCAGTTTACGAATTGTCCGGTTCGGCCGGGTTCAGCAATCGGCAATGTGTGTCGGTGGGTTCGCGCACGACCACTATCAGCGCTGATCGGCGACGCCGATGCCGGGAGGAGTGGGAAGCTCGGCGTACACCGGCGCGGAGGTTTATGTAGCAGAAGTGATGGCTACATTTGTTCGTTATTTCGTTGCGTTTTTGTTTTTAGAGGGACTTTATTTACGACCGGATAGCGGAGCCACAAATATGCGACGAGATCGGCCAACAGCGTTTTGTTTGGCCGCGTGTACGTTTGCACTTATGTGAACGCGGCTGTTCGTTCGGCAACGTTATTCCGCGGCACTTTTATATCCACAATAATTTGCGGGGAAGGGTGTCAGCGACCGACGTCATCCGCCGGCGTGTCACGTGAACCGCGAGTAATGATAATGAACCGCGGACCACCGGCGATAGGTGATTTATACGCACCTGTCCCGCGCCATCTTCGTTGCGTGCACTAATTTTTCCCTCGCTGTTTTCACCGCGCGGTATATTTTTTCGTTCCCTGTTTCTTTTTTTCTGTTTTTTTTTTCCATGGCGCGGAGTGCGATTCGCGGCGAAAACTGTGAAACACGTTGATCGACGGGGTGGATTAATTAATAAGCGACTCGTCGCTGCAAATGTTCCGTGTTATGACGCGTGAAGCGTGTCGAGAGGAAATAACTCTAGCACGGTTAGAAACGCGATACTTTCGAACGATATTAGTATCATAGGATCTATTAACACGACGACGGTGGATACATCACTTGTATTTCACAAAATAGACAGTACAGAATAGGTTTATTTTTCAATTCTCAACGTTATAAACAGATATTCATAACATAACAATTCGATATTATAAACGTAACGTAATTATTTAATTTTGTTATGTAATTTTTCAAAACGTGTTGGACAGAGTGCCGGTTGACCATTACATCGGTTATGAAAACAGACTGTTTGAGAAAAATGGAATAAAATATTCCAAAATTATGGCCAAAACTGGTCCCGTCAGGTTCACTTAACATTTACAGGTATATGCAAATTGATATTAGAAAACTATAGTATATCGATGTATTAGTCGAAGTCCACGGAATTTACCGAATCCAACGGGAATCGTATCGCTTTAGTAGTTTTGTTATAAATGGAAGTGAAAGTTGAAAAATTGCGATTTTCAAAATCTATTTCCTCAAAAACTGAGGGTGATAGACAAAAACTGATTTTAGATTCGGTTTTAGCTCGTCGAGATCTATGAACATCACCTAGTGGGTATCATCGTGCAAAAATCGCGTTGAACAGCGTAATCTAACGTTGCGCCGCCCCACGAAGCAGACAGTGAATTCGGGTGTCGGCGTGATTAAGTATATGCTAGTAGCGTTAGGTTTCCGGAAAGCTAAAATCGGAAAGCCTAGAGCGCGCGTTATTTGAAAAGAAACTTTAGAAATTTCACTGCAAAGGAACGTATCTTATAAATATCTTGCTACGAGAATTATTTATTCCACAATCTCTACGTTACTTCTTACTATCGTTGTCTCGATGTTAATAGATTCGTTACCGTAGTTACAGTATCGATAGAGTCGTTGACTCGCTTGGAGATAAATAGTTCGTCCTTAATAGCTGATGGAGGGAATCGGGAAATACGGATTGGACAACGGAGCGATTTAACATCGCGGCCGATTCGAACTCCATACAGCCGCCGTGAAGGCATTTAATTAGCGCGGTGGATATAATTAAGAAGGAGTGGTCAAGCTGAAAGGCAAGGTCGTAATGAATCGCGAGCCGAAGGAAAAATGAACCGGGAGACCCCGGCAGAAGTTTCTTTCGCCGGCTTTCGTTTTCATTCTACTTAATACGGCATAAGACGTTGATCTTGAAATAAAACTTATTAAAAGGTCTGGTCCCCGCTGCCGGGGAATCGGGAGTGCTTTTCTTCGCTGTGTCTTCCTTCCTGCCCCGGGGCCACGCACGGCTGCCCATGAAAGAACGCCAATTTTTTTCCCTCTCCCGAAAACTTTTCAGGAACGTAGCCGACGGCTGCGAGGCCACCGAAGCGGTTTCGCATAATAAATCTGAGGAGATATTTGTTGGGGCGGCTAGGAAGCATTTGTCTATGTTAAGGGGGTAGAAAGGGCGCCGACAACACGGGCGCCTCCATCTATCAACAGCTCCAGCAAACACATCAATCCACGACTCACGCCACGATGGGCGATTTTAAGGGTGGGAAAAAAATAAATGCCGATCAACGACACGTCACGGCAGAGTCCTCTCGAATTGTCGCTGCTCGGTCAGGAGTAGGCTAATTTTAGGTCGGAGGTAGCGTCGAGTGAAATTTATTCAGGGTTCCTAATCAGTCACGCTAAAGATTTATTAATCGTTTCTCTTTCCTGAGTGTGGGGAAATTATCTTTGGTTATTTCGATATTTCTCGACTAGGATAACGCTTTCCTGAGTATCAGGAAATTATCTTTGGTTATATCGATACTTGTGGATTAAAATAATCGCGAAGGATAATCTTTCGGTTGTTTCCTATTACGTATTAATTTTCCGATTATTGTTATTTTATACTCGAGAAGTTTCTTACGATGGAAGAGAAGTATGAGGAAATTATCTTTGGTTATTTGGATAATTGTGGACTACGATAAAGCTTTCCTGAGTATGCGGAAATTATCTTTGGTTATTTCGATACTTGTGGATTAAAATAATAGCGAAGGATAATCTTTCGGTTGTTTCCTATTACGTATTAATTTTCCGATTATTGTTATTTTATACTCGAGAAGTTTCTTACGATGGAAGAGAGGTATGAGGAAATTATCTTTGGTTATTTGGATAATTGTGGACTACAATAAAGCTTTCCTGAGTGTGCGGAAATTATCTTTGGTTATTTCGATATTTGTGAACTAGGGATAACGCTTTCCTGATTATCAGGAAATTATCTTTGGTTATTTCGATACTTGTGGATTAAGATAATGGCGAAGGATAATCTTTCGGTTGTTTCCTATTACGTATTAATTTTCCGATTATTGTTATTTTATACTCGAGAAGTTTCTTACGATGGAAGAGAAGTATGAGGAAATTATCTTTGGTTATTTGGATAATTGTGGACTAGGATAAAGCTTTCCTGAGTNAAGAAAGGTATGAGGAAATTATCATTGATTATTTTGATATTTGTGGATTAAGATAACGGCGAAATATAATCTTTGGGTTATTCCCTATTACGTATTAATTATCCGATTATTTTTATTCTACACTTGAGAAGTTTCTCGCGATGGCAGAGAGGTAATTTTAATATAATTCGACGCACACGTCCAGCAAGAGGCGTAACGATCGTGGCCATTTCACTCTTCATCCCCGTTTCCGCGGAGATGCTAGGCCACGGTGTGCAACTCTGTATTCCTGCGGCATCACGAACGGAATTAAAGTATAACGGCGGGCACGCGGCGAAAGGAACAACAATGCTCCCCCATTGAAAATGTATCAGGAGGTAAATTTCGATTACAGGCTGCCGGTTGTTTCGACCGCGAAAACGTTGACAATAGGCAATTTCGCATTTCAAAGGACAATATAGGTACTCGTTGTGATCAGCATGTAATTAGGTGTGGTACGTGGGCAGGCACGTGCGGACAATTCATCAAGGGGCCTTGCCCCTGAACGCGCTTCGATCCGCACCACGTCATTTACGGGTGTTACGGGCGCAAGGCATTTTGCGCAACTTGCCGGTATTACCGCGCCGATTTCCCAATTCACTGCGTATTAATTTCGCCCTGCTGTTTCCTTAAATAACCGAATACCGGAAAATATCCCCCGTCTGTTCCTCCGCCCGTTTAAACCGTCGCTATTCCCGCCAATTTCATTTACTTTTTTTTTTTACCAACGTTGCACGGTTTTTGGATTCACATCGTGCATGTGTATTACTAGGAATAAGATTGCGTCACGTAGATAGGGTATATCGGTTAACACTAGAATTACTAGTTTTTTTGAGAAACTTTTATCGATATTTTATTAAAATAGAATCACGATTGCGTGTGCTCTTTTATTTTTGTTATATCGTATTAATTAATACCGGTAGTTCTAGTGTTAAAATATCGATTCGTTTGTCACTTTTTAAACACTATGATGTGTTACTAAATCATTAATGAATGGATACTGACCAAAAGGATTTAGAACAAAAGAATTTGTTTTATTAATAGATATTATGTATCAAATTTTGGAAGCACATATAGATTCTAAAATTCCGACTGATGTTTAATCCAAACTAGTGTTAAGGCAAGTGAAAAATTTAGACTAGCATTTAAATTATTTCCTTGTAAATTTTGTGTTTTATCCTGTGTTATTCTAATTATCCTGAATTGATGTTATAGCATCAATTAACTTTGGTAGAAAAGTATTACAGGAATAACAGCTGTCTTTGAAAAATTCATAAAGGGCTTTGGAATAAAAATAAAGATGCAAATGTAAAATTTACACGAAATCCAGATATACAGAGATTCTATATTTCCAACTAAAAAAATTATCTCGGACCTCTGGACCATAAAGGTACCTCAATTTCTTCCCACCATATCAGTTGTTTAAAAATTGTCCAAATTCTCTGTAATTACCTATTGAAATCTACGATCACCGCGAGGGAAGGAAGAAAATATTATAGAAACGCGTGTTAACGAGCGTCTGGGATTACCCGCGAGAAGATAGCGAGGAAGTTGCCGCACGGATTGATCGTCCATTTTGAACGCGAAACAATTTTTATTCCCGTAGTTTGGTCGCGTAAACAAGACTGCAGGCTTAAAATGAAAGCCGGTTTTTCCCGGGTATAAGTTTTAAAAAGAATTCATCTCGGTCGAAGAACAGGAGTAATTGCGATCCGCCGGGGGTTTCCATTGTGCCTGGTCCCAGGCGTCTGTTCCACTTTCTTCTTTTTCCCCTAGCCTCTCCTTTCCCGCGCGCGCGAAATTCAATTACGAGCCACGGCCACGACGATGTCCGCGCCGCTTCTGGGACACGGTTTTTCAACCCCTCCTCTCCACCCCTCATCGAACGTCCGAACGAAGTTAAGCAGACGAAGAGAGAGAAAGAGAGAGTAGAAGAGGAGAGGAAAGGAAAACAGAAAAACATTTCGCGCGACACTTCACGGCTAATCCACTTGCTCCGTGCCCGCCAAGTACTCAACCTAATTAACCGAGCTTCTCCGTGTTCTTTCGTCGCGGCTCGGCCTTAACAGCGGCGAAAAATCCCGCGACCCCGCCTTTTTTTCGTGCGACGATTTTTTTTAAATGGGTCAGCTCCATACGCAATGCCCGGCACGTGGGTGCACGCATGCTCCTGCCGGCAGGAGCGATCGCGGGTGGGTGTGTGCGTAGGTAGCCGGCGTTCTCTTGTCTGCCCTCGGTGCCGGGTTGCTATAGAGACGCGTAACCATCCAGCAAAAGGAACATAATGGCGGTGGGAGAGGAACAGGGCGAAATAGGAACAGACAGATGGATCTGGGAGGGGG
Source organism: Euglossa dilemma (assembly GCA_002201625.1). Classification (NCBI taxonomy): domain Eukaryota; kingdom Metazoa; phylum Arthropoda; class Insecta; order Hymenoptera; family Apidae; genus Euglossa; species Euglossa dilemma. The sequence goes on from NIJG01000371.1 coordinate 73,346, forward strand.
GCCGCGAGTTTCGGCGGTAAGAAACAGGGATATTCTCTCGCGGACCTAACCGTTCGCTGACTGAAGGAACCGGCAAATGGGATTAGAGTCGACGCCGGTATTGCCATCTCGCGATATGGGGATCCTTGCTATTCCCATGCATCTACCAATCCGCAATTTTTCTACGCTTTGCCGTCTATTTTTACTCGAGGTGTTATTTGGTAGATGTATCGATAGTGGAGTCACGGAAAGAGAATTCTTTTTCATGACCAAATTATTCGCTGACATTCCTCACCGACTTGAACTTAACCCTTTGCAATGAAACCCTTTGAAATCAAATAATTTTAATTTACATGTTAATTATTATACGATTTTCTATTTACCACTTGAAAAAATAACGCTAAATTTAGACTTGTGTAGCTAAAGAGTCGTCGAGTGCAAAGGGTTAATTTCGAATAATCGTAAAATGGGTATGAAATAATAGAAGTCCCTTCGCGTGTATTTCAAAACTATAGGGAAGAAATAAAATGTAAATTACTGAAAATATGGTAGCAGATTCGCAAAGTGGAATCTACGGTTCATATATACTTGGCATAGGTAAAAAAAAAGTGGGTATCATAATTCCCATTGACCACGAAAGGGTTTAGTAGTACATAGAGATATATCCGGAACATGTCTGATTTATCGTTTACCTATTCTACTACCTATTCGCGTAAATTAGTAGCCAAAAGTTATTTGTTCCTATAATTTCGATATACCTGCAACGTTATTGTAATTTCGGATTAAAAATAACTATAATTAAGTAACGATATCCTGTTTTAAGCAAGATTCCGAGTTCACCCTTTCTCTTCTCGATTTCTACGGTACTCGATATAAGATAAATATACTCACGAATTACCGAACAGACTAGATCTTGTATTATCGCTAGAGATTGATCATTAGAAAGCTCGGCTGGTGTAACACGCGTCGTAGGCGTCGATAATACCCTCTGCACGCAAGTATAAATTTATGAAACGCGTGGCGGACGTGAGCCGGCCGATTAATTATAACGCGATTTAAATCCTATTTAAATTATCACGCGCAATTAGCGATTGAAGGGTTTAAAGGTGGCTTATATAAATACATTAACGCCTGACAACCTAGAAAATCGCGGGTGGGTAAACTTTCTTACTCGCAGGATACATCAAGTCGTATTTATGGAACTCCCCGCGAGGGAACAAGTTAAACTACCCGCCATTAATCACCATCTTGGTATAACCTCTCTAATTAAAAGGATGAAACTTATAATTCCGACGACGATCGACTGAAAAAGGAAAAAAAAAATATCTAATTGGCCCGGGTAAAATCGGGCCCGCTGTTACTCTTCGTTCACTCACCCCCTCTTTTTCACCCCTTGTTTCCACGTGCCGTTAACCTCTTATCATCCTTCGGAACGACTCGACACTATAATGACATACCTGGATATCACAATTTTGGATTCTGGACGATTTTGGACGATTTTGAACAGTATTATACTTTTTTTTCTTTATTTCTTATTTATTAAATCGTTGAACGCGATGATGGTAACGTTGAACGCGGAATTTTTAACGAAAAAATTTAGAAAGCTATGATATATACCACGATGAACTATTGGATCATTCGGAGAATCACTTCGTTTTCTTTTTCTTTTTCTTATGCGACTGAAGTGTAAAGTTTGCCATGGAAAAACACAATAAGATCCTTTCTTAGGAAAAAAGCGAACTTTCCGAAGGACCCAATATTTCGCCTAAATTACATTAATTCAGATTATTCATTTAGAACTATATTCGTAGGAGAAATCGTCAGGAACGGTTTTCCGAGCCGCCCGCACGGCGCTTGAAAGGTTAAGCCCCGTTTCGTTCCGCGTAATTTGTAGACGACGAAAACTTGGCCGGCTCCGGTCCAATTACCGTATCCGTTTCTTAAAAGCGCGTTTCAGCGTCGAATTGCTCGAGATTGAAACGTTAATTACCGCTTTGATCCTGCCCCACGGCAGAGGCGGCATCGACCGGCACCGGGCAAGTGCCAGTGACATGCAGAACCGTAGGTAAGCAACCTCTGCCCGTGCCGTGTCCTCCCAGCCAAGCGAGCTCGGCCACCTCGCCGACCCTCTTCAAGCTTACTCACGTGGGGACGGAATACCTGCTGTCACTTATCGGTGGCCTCGTTACGAGCTCTCTACCGGTAACGAGTCATTAAACAGCTGACTGGTCCGATTCGATCTCTCTCTCTCTCTCTCTCTCTCTCTCTCTTTCTCTCTCTCTCTCTGCCTTTTCACTGCGCACCCATCGTCCCTCGTGTCCACCTTTCGACCTGTCCCCCAGTTCCTGCTGCTTTACCTCGACGCCCCCTGCTTATGCGTAGCCAGGCTAGCTAAGTCTGATATTAAAATGCCACGGGACGGGGTGCATATACGCATGGATTTTGTACACCTGTTTCTACGGACACTCGGTGCATTTACGCTTCCGTAAAGGAAATTGGCTATTTGAGAGTTAGTTTCTGTGTATAGTTATTCGGATATGCGATTAAGATGTAATTAAGATGCTTTGTTTGCAGGTGAGAAATTACAGGGTGCGCCACTTTTTTGATCGTTGATTTAAGCGTTTATTGCGTTGTTCGGAAAGTTATGTCGTTTTTTTCTCAACAGAGGACCTAATTGTATTTTTTCATAGCCATCTTAAAAAAAAAAAAAGATGCGAAATGACTCTCCGAACAATCTAATATTATATCAAACTTTGCTTGTGAAATTCGCTTTTACAGTGAATAATGATGGTTGTTTGGTTTGTTGGTTGGAAAATGGGACGGATCGGTTAGGTTTACACGTACTTACTTCACGGTTGCTTCGAAGGAAGTGTCCTGGTTTAGTTTTTATTCTAATGACAAAAACATAGAGCGGGAGATTAGAAAAATAGAATACCGTGTACTTTCTACAGAAAATTTTCAATGATTACACATTGGAATATTATTATTTCGCATAGGAAATCAATTGGTATCCCTAATAGACAGGGTTAATTTTAATTAGGGTATCATTGGACTCATAGATTGTTAATTTTGATTATAATTACGTGTGAATAATGAAATGATAATTTTGGGTATTAATTCAGAAATTTCAAATTGAGTTTAAGTATGTGCATCTTTTAATTATGGTTCTAGAACAGCTTTGGATAATATGCTTAAGTCTCCATAACCCTTTTATTAATTTTTTTCTTTTATTTCTGCGATAACTAACGTGTAAATTGATATTCTGCGTGAATCAAAAATTTCGTTAGTCGAATCATTCCTAGCCGCGTTAATTCATCCATGCAAATTCGATTTTGGACGCAACGTTCCGTAAAACGATTTCGTCTACTCGACCATCTACTTATACGCAGGCTTGTCTCACATATTGTTTTCGCCCTGACGATCAGTGGAGGATGGATACTCCTCGTGAAGTTCATAATACGACATTGCGAACATGACAGGAATTTTCAATATATCTCGCGAGGAATCTCTGACAGGCGGCTCTTGTGAGACACTTGCAACGGGGTGTTAAAGTCTGATTCGAGGAATTTGGGGAGAGACGGAAAATTCCATGTATTATTACGAATTTGTGAAATCATAAAATTGCTTTTTTCTCCTCTCGCGTTGCGTGATCATTTACCCAAAAAACAGGAAGATAAAAATACCCGCCATTGTTAAGATATTATACTTTATAATGACCTCTTAAAATACCTCTAACTCTATTACTTTACCTAATTTATAAATCCAAATTTACCAATAATTTAAACCATGTTACACTTTCGAGAAACATAATAAAAAAGAATTGATTTCCCGTAGTCTCTAAAAGAAAATTCACCCTTACCAAGGATATTACAAAAGAGAAACAATTTTGTACAAAAAAAATATAGAACACCCTTCGTATTGGATTTAATTATTTTAATCTAATTTAATTTAATATTAATCGTAATTAATGGATTAGAGGAAAATCAGTTTTATTTTACCAAGAAATTGTAACACTAAATAATCGGAAAATAATGTTGGTATATTATTAATATCACCAAGCACGTATTATCAACAATTTGAATATCGTTCTAACACGATCACAGTGCTACCAACCGGTAAACCGAAAAGTCGAGGAACCGCGTTTAAATCCCGGAGAAAACGCGCGAGGGTGTAAGAGGCTTGAAGACCCCGGTCCACGCGGTTGTCCGACTATCACGTAACCAGAGAAGGAACGCAATTTAACCTTTACATTTTAATTATCGCGATAATCTTCGAGCCGGACGCGGTGTTGCAAGATGACGAGCACTCTGTGTCCAGGTTCTCATTAAACCGACACTTTTATTTTACGCGCTCCGCGTAAATGCTATTACGCCCACGCGCCGGATGTCCGGTGGTCGCGATTCAAGCCGGAAGAAGGCCACAGGAGCGACGTAATCGTACGGTTGGTAAGCGGAATTTTGCTTGCAGGATCCGTGCTCGTCTAAGAAGATTTTCGAGGCTGCACGCTTCCCACAAGGATTTCCCGGAGGCGTTGAATCCTCTATACCGCCGGTTTGCCAGCCGGGAAAAGCAAAATAACTCAATTAAAGAATTTCCATGAATCCCGGCCGGTTACCGGCGGATACATATTTATGATCTGATCATTCCCGCGCTAGAATTTGAATCGCGCTGGCGAGCGGAAGCGGCCCCGTCGTGCGCCTTAACTCCGCTGGCTTTATTGGTGCGACGACGTGCCAACGAGCTAACTTTCCGAATCGTCCGCGGATTTTTCGGTTAAACCAATTAAGCAACCGTGCCGGAAGTTCGTTTCAGAGCAGCTATCGAAGGGGTGCAAACGTGAGTTTGGTTAATATTAGCGGGTAATCGACGTTGGGTGATCAAGTAGCGATTTATGTTGATGGTTTATTTGTTGCACGAGTAGAACATCGTGTAAAATGTCGATTATGGGAATTTCAAACGGAATCTCAATCGTAGTCCTGGACTTTCGCTCTTCGACTCTTGCACGCGATTACTTTCGTCTTAAACACGCTTAACTCCTTGGTCTACACGATATTTACCATTTTCGCGAGCTGTAGTAAACAAAAAAGTCGGTCGCGCGCCGTGCCATTCAACTGTTCAGCCGTGTACCTGAACTGTCGCAAAATGTGTACTTTCGTGACATATACATTTCAGTGCAACGAAAAGAATTGTAAAATAATAAACAAAGTTTAGGTACAAATAGTAATTTTAAGATACATAATCAATTAATCAGTTGACAAAAATAATTTATTATTTCAAAGTTGATAATGAATTAATATGAAACAAACTCTTTACCACGAGTCTGACTCGTGGTTTTTGCTTATGACACAAATTCTTTACCACGAGTTAGGCTCGTGGTTATAGGCCAAAGGGTTAACTATAACTAGTTTATCTATTGTGATAAAGCTGCGCGTATTAGTGACACAGCTCCCTTCTTTCCACCGAAACACGCGTTACTTTGCTATCTTTATCTGTACAATATCAGTCATTTTGTCATTTTCTCAGAGTTAGACTATGTTGGCTACGTAGGCAGAAATTTGGGCCGCACTCGTTTTATTCCCACATATGTACACACCTAAGTTGAAAGCAAACGTAGCCCCGAGCACTAACGTCGAATTACAACGTCGATGTGTAGTCTTAAGTTTCGATATTGATATTAACGCAAAGCGATACGAAGTTGGTAACTCGTACACTCTGAGTTGCCGCGATAAACAATGGCTATTATAATTTTTCAGAAGTCGAAGCCTCTCGGCAGTCAGATAACCGGGGCCGTGTTCGTCCGCTATATCGTAGGCTCTACCACTGAAGCAGCGGCGGAGATTTATCCTTATCACTCGACGGGATCTTTTGCGCGCAATATCTCTTTCAGCGCTTTACAACTCTCCAAGTTATTCATCCCCTTTCTACGCGAATCGCGTTAATCAATTAAATGGTACCATTTAATTACCTCCATGAACGTTCCCTTAGCAAAGGCCATTGAAACGTCGGGATAAAAACGGCGAGCGTTTCGAAATGGCGATACCCGCCGG
>NIJG01000371.1:86175-103811 GCA_002201625.1 Euglossa dilemma
GACCGATTGAAATAATTTGCCATTTTAATTCCTGCTTGTAATAAAAATATATAGGTACATAAATTACGTAAAAATAATTTTAATTCGGTAAAAGTTTTACCGAAATATAGATATATTTTCAGTAGCTCCGGAAATAAAATTTTTACTATTACTCCGGCAATTTTGATATTACGTATATCTTTTACTCTCCGCGTATATAAAAGAACGTCTAGCGAATTAATTGCATATGTTAAAACGGTGAATTCCAGCGGGGCGAAGCGGTTTTTCATTCACGGACCAACGTCCTCTGATAAATTACACGGCCATCGAGATGGTCTCGTAAAAATTACCATAAGATTCCGGATCGTTTGCCTGGGAACGGGTCGAAGCGACGAAACAAATTCCACGGTATCCCGCAATATTCGCGACTATCTACCCCCTCTGGCCCTCGATTCGCCAGCTGTTATTGAACGTCTTCGCCAGATCGTCCGTAGGAATGCCTCCATTTGGCTCGTTGTCCGTCGCGTGCAAACTGCCGCGGAAAGAGCCGAATAATATCCTTGCCCGGTAACAGATGCAAAATGGCCCGTGGCGACGCTAACGCGGACGCCTTAATCTTGACAGAAAACTGGTGCGAAACGAACGAAAACCACGAGAAAATAATCTTTCACGTACACGAATTTTCGTAACAATTTCTCGTAACAGAAAACAGCGTAGCATTTAAAGTCTGACACTTAGAAGCTTGCAAGTCGAAATATAAAGATAATTAGTTAGAGTTTCTGGTCGATATTCAAATCAACCCTTTGCCGTCGAGTGTCGAATATATCCGCCCAAACCTTTTTACCGGTGTGGACGAGTATATTCGCCAAACTCTCGCGCTGCGGCGGGCTTACGTTTGTCGTCGTAAACGATAAGATACGTATGGATATACTAGCCTAAGAAAGTAAGTTACCAAATAAAGTTATAAATAAAGTTACTCCCAATGAAATTTGAGACTTTTGAACGACGAAGTCTTATTCGACTCTCGCCCGTCTAACGGCTCGATCCGCAAAGGGTTAAAAGTAAGCGCGTTAAGAGTTAAGATGTTTACGAAGAGAAAGTCAGTTACTTAGGATAATACATTCTTACGATTATCACGTAAGAGAGATTAAGTCTGACGTTAGGTTTTAGAATAGAGGGTTTCAGAATATTAACCCTTTGCACTCGGCAATCTTTTGGCTACAGAAGAGCGGAGATTCGCAAGTTTTCTTCTATAAAAGTGATGATGTTTTTTCCGAATGGTAAATAAAGAATTGTATAATAATTATTTGATTTCATTATCTCGCATATTGCTATATCATCTTAAATTTCATATGTTAATTAATATGAGTGTTCAAAATTTGATGGCAGTCGCCTCTCGAGTGCAAAGGGTTAAAATATTCTCGAGTGCGATCGGAGTAACGAAAAGTAAGGAAAATCGGCAAATTGCGTCGCGGGAAATTTCGTTTCGCTGGTAAAAGCCGTATCCCGCCACTCTTAAACCTGGCGCGCCGCGAATCGACCCTAAATCGATTTGCCGATTCTCCAAACATCCCTCCGGCTATTTTACGTTTTAACGCTAACCACGGCGGAATATCGGCGGCGTATACGTGTCCCGGTTGACGGTGGCGAGCGAAAAACGAGTGTCGCATCCATTGTTCCCGTTGTGTTTCAGATTTTCTATGCCCGGGGAACGTAATCGCGGGATAACGTCTGTTTTTAAGCGGTAAATTCGAACGGTGCACGTGAATAGCATAGCCGAGCGGCGCGCCGGGAATCGGCAGTCGATCGCGGCTCGCGGGATAGGTATCAGCGCGCCCTTTAAATCAAAAAATCCAATCCCCTCGAAAACACGAGTCTGACAATACTGGCCGAGCAGCAGCAGCAGCAGCAGCAGCCGGGCATCCGGTATTTCGCGGGGCTCCAACGGCATCAATCCGGGTTATACGTGCTCGTAACGTATCTGCCCTGGCGTTTCGTTCTCGTCCGCGCACACACCTCTACCGGTCCATTCGATAACCCAAATAACGAGTTCCCAGAGAACCGGCGACAAACGGGCCATGATCCTTTTCGACGATTTGCCGTTGGTAAATAGAGCCGCCTTTATGGCCGCCGCGAATACCGTCGCTCCGTGTAATATCGCCGCGGCTAATGCCTCCTTCCTTCTCGTCCCATTTCATTACTGGCCCACGTGGATCGCTCGCTCGGATTAGGTCCACTCAGTTTTCATCCGGGTATATTAATCTTATCTCAACGTTACGCGGTTTACGGAGATTCCTTGGTCGGATGAAAATAATTCGATGCTATTCCGGGCAACACCGAATGTTTCACACTGTATGGGGTGTTCTCCCTTGTGACGATTGATATCCTAGTAGAGTTCGGTATTCTCGGTGTTGCGGTGGAAGAAAGGGAAAAGGAAGGGATGCGTTTCGTCCTACGCCTCAAACTGTATTTGGATAAAATAATTAAGCAACACCCACTTCCTTAGAATAACTATCGCCATCGCTAAATAATCGTCGTCATTTAATCAAATTCTAATGATCGATATTAATTAACATATCAAATTTAAGACACGTAGAATATCGAAATAAAATAATTCTTAATTTGCATACGATTTCTTATTCACTGTTCTAAAAATCTCTTCGAATTACTATTTTTCCCTAACGAAAAAATCGTCGAGTGTAAAGAGTTAAGACTTAGAAGAAGCGTTAATACAAAAACGAAAGCTAGATGCTTAATGACGAAGAAAGGTGAAAATTCACGGAACCTGTTTAAAACGTTAAACGATCCGATGGTAAATCCTGTACACGCTATTAAAAAGAATCGACCGAGAGATCCGGTGAAATGAAACTCGATTATCAGCTCGCACGGACCTGCCACCCCTGGCCAAGCCACGATTTCATCCCGTACCATCGAGATGCATTATCCCGGAGCGGTTCTCGGTGCGGTCCTCGAACACAGGTGGTCGACATGTGCCGGTGTGGCGGAGAGGCCTGTAACGCGTATGCTAGTAGCCGGGCGGAGGATTGCCACCTGGTCCATCTATCCCTCTTGAATGGATCTCTGGATCTCGCTGGTTCGATCCAGGGAGGGAATGGGGTATCGGTGGAGGATTCTAGGAGGCGTGCAGTAGATACGGTACGCGCGTAGCCAGCCACGATACAGGGCAAGCAGAGGGATACAGGCAGGCAATACGCCTGGAAGCAGGCTAGCAGGCAGGCAGGCAAGCAGGCAGAGACGGGGTAGGCATGCTATGTTAGGCCGTTTGGCTGCCTGACTGGCTGACTGGCGGGATGGCTGGCTATCGAGCGACGCCGATGCAATTCCAATTCCTGGCTGTCAGCGGCAGAGCTGCGGGAGACGCGTCCATTCGTGATCAGCCTCCCGTGAAATCCTGTGCCTCCCCCGGCTCGCCCCGAAACGAAACCCAGTCGCTCTTCCCTCTCCCTCGCTCTCCTCTGCCCCGGCTACCCTTCGCTTCCTCCACCCGCGGGTATCGGTCCTTCTCTAGCTTCCTGTCTTATTCCCTCGCGTATCTGGCTGCTGTCAACCGGCCCCCGAATTCCCCGGCATCCCTGTTTTCCGCTGAACATCGACTCCCCTTTCGCCGTCCCGACCGTGTTAATGCGTCAAATGCGTGGCATCCGCGGATCCACAGTTTCGCGTCCTAAAGAGCTCCCACAGGCCTCCGTTCGAGCCAATTTCACGAGATACGTGCGTCTGCTACCAGGACACGCGATGGACCGAAACTATGGACGTCTCACGAGAACTGGAAAATTGTGTCGTAAGTTCGTTTACACGCTGGAACGAAGGTGGTATAAGATCGTGGGGAGCTCCGAAGATGCGTTTGAGACGGAAGGATCTTACTTTTAGATATTTCGTTATTGTAACCGCGTTTAGATACGATTTTAACCCTTTGCACTCCGATGTACCCTCTCAGGGAACATTTAAGTTTATTAGTGATTAAGAATGGTAATAAAAAAATCGAATAATAACTTAGTCCAGCATAGAGAAATGTATGTTTCTCTGAGGTTTTCTCTGGAAATGGCAGAAGAAGTCAAGTCACGATATAGTAAAATTACTAAGATTATTCGGAGTGCAAAGGGTTAAACGTTTGTTTGAGCGTTTGACACCGAAACTACCGTGGCCTAAATTATTAATCCCCAATTGTTTTCAACCCTTTGCACTCGAAGATTTTTTCGCTATAACGAAGTTTTTCTCGCGTTTCTAAGCTGTTGTTGCTATAAGTTGCTCCATTTTTTGAAGATTCTACTGCTTCTTCGATCATTAGTCATTTGATAAATATGCCCCTCTTAAAACCAAAGCAATCTTCTACCACTGATCTCATATTGATTTCCTATTAACACGTTCAATTCTCCTATCTTAACCAACCATAGTTAACATTTCAGACGTCACACTCGTGCACCCATAATTCCTCTACAAAAAATTACATCTAAAACCCAATACTCCTTCGCCGATACTTCTCATAGTACCAGTGCTGTACAGAACGTTACGAGTACTCCGTGAACTCACGAATCATATTTCGTTTCTCAGGTTTTACGACTTGGAAAATGCCAAGAACCACCGGACACACGGGATTCTCCGTAAGAAACGATCTAGAGAGGCCCGGACCTAGTGCGAAACTCCGGAAGTCTATCGTTGAGCCCGATAACGGCAAGGAACGGGGGAAGGAGAGGATAAGAGAGGAGAGGAGATAAATGTCGTTACACACGCGGGTTGCGATACGTAGGTATTGTCAGGTGGCTATACCGGGTCCAGCCGACATGGGGCTACACGTGGTATCTCCGGGTATCTTGGCGCTGGCTTCTTTCACAGGGGCGTGTGCTCGGCTACGACGAAAGGGAGACACGGCGAGGGAGCTTCCTGGACGGAGAGGAAGAAAAAGAAAGAAAGACGGGAGAGGCTGAAAGGGAAAAGAGAGAGAGAGAGAGAAAAGAGGCGGGAGAGACGATAGAGCAACGCGAGGGAAGGATACACGAGGAGGCACGGCGGTGAGATTGCCCTAACACACAACACAATCCGGCGGCTTCGTCTGCTTCGATGGATTTTAAAAGATCCCCGAGATTATTACTTTTTCCTTTTCTTTCATTTTCATTCTTCTATTATTATTTCAGAGGAGCGAGGAGCGGATGGTTGCGCCCGCGCAACCACCCCTCCCCGTCCATCCTCCTACTCTATCTTTCTCTCTTTCTCTCTGGTTCTCGTCCTCTTACTCCCTTTTTCCTTCTCCGTTTCTCTTCCGTGTGTTTATACCTAACACTCGTAGTCCCGTTGGATGTGGCCGGGTCTGTCCTCCTCTCTCTTTCTCTCTCTCTGGTTGCGCGCTCGAGTTTGTGTACGTATTGGTCGCGTCCCAGGTTCAGCTAGGCTGGGTTTGGGTTGGGTTGGATGCGTGGAAACCATGGACGACTTTGGGTAGGCTCGTTGGTTTCCCGCCGCGACTATCGGCGCGTATTGAAGCTCATCGTCACGGAAGTAACGTCGGGACAACGGCAGCGGCCTGAACCGGAGTGAGGACAGGGACGAGAGCGGCAGAGATAGAGGAACGCGGCCGCAGAGTGGATGGAAGAAGCGGGAGAGAGAGAGAGAAGGAGAGTGAGAGAGAAGGAGAGTGAGAGAGAGAAGACGGAACGATACGGGACAGGGGTAAAAACGATATGGCGGAAAGAGAAAGGACTATGCCGGAGAGGGTAAGGAAAGAGGGAGAGGGGGCAAGGGTGGCACCAGATGCTGCCGCTCTACGCCAACGGCGAACCCCGCTCGTGCCTTTGCTTCCATTTCGTGTCGATGCTCCTTCGGGCTTTTTCCGCCTTCGTGTCTCCGAGGTACGTGCATACGGGACACGCAGGTGAAGGACTAACCCCTCTGATAATAGTCCTCGCCGATGGTACTCCGAGATTTATCGGATCAGCCTCGAGGACTCGTGCCGTTTCGTCGATAGGCCGACGTTTACTCTACTATCTTTCCAGCCCGAACTCCACGAGAGTTTACGCTTTCCGCTCGCCGAGCTTTCCCGATTCCAACACCTAATGTCGACGAGATTTTTATTCTTAACCCTTTCACTGCCACGCCGAAATCATATGTTTTATTTTTATTATTCAAAGCATATAATAGCAAAATAATAACGAATCGATGTTAGAAGGCAATATTTTTATCAAATGGAACGTTTCTCTTACTGGTGATCACAGGTGACCACCGTGACGCCTTAATAACGATTCGACGAAGATTACGGCACGAAAATAAGAAGGGTGAGTGTAGCTGGAACGAAAATTTTACAGGGAATGTTAGAAAAATAATTCCAAACTGTTTGGCTGAAAAATTGTTAAAAATAAGACCAAGAAGGTGACCATTTATTGTCCGGATTGTATTGATGCGCCGCATTTATGTTTGGAGTGATTTAAAGAAGTGCACCATTAGATGCAAGATTTATTCTAACATCTTGTTATTCTTTATTGTTCTAATAAAAAATTTTAATCGTTCAATAGAGCATATTTTATTTCAATGTATCTTCTATACATCGGTCATATTTAAATACGCTAATTCTCGACTTTCATTTAGTTTTTTACAATTGTTAAAAGTTCAAAGACTCCGGTTACCTCTGACCACTGTGGTGTCATGGGAGAACTCGTTGCCGGTCATATGTGACCACCATGGCAGTCAAAGTGTTAAACGGTCAACGAGAAATCGTATTAATTCAGCGCTATGTTAACATATCGTTGTCGGATAGTTTTTTAAGTATTTATGTACAGTGTGTATCGTGTGTTTTTTAAACGATATCTGAATATACTCCAGTTTTATCTACCTTTCATCTGTACCTGTCCGATCGTCAGTCGTCAAATTGCGTTCCTTATAAATTCTCCGAGATAAACCACGGCTCGTTCGCTGGTAACCGAGGAGATTTCCGAAAATTCAACGGAACTGTGCCAACACGGTAATCCCGCAGTTCTATTTGGGCGTGAAAAGCGAAGGCAGCATCCTCGTATCCTCGCGGCGAGCATAAGAGGGCCGCCGGTTCGACGAATCCGCTCGAATCCCACGCGAGTTACGATCTCAGCCGCGGCACAATACGCGCCGGCCGACACAAAGGCGAAAGCCCAGCGCTATTATTAACTCCGGCCGATTTCTTACAATGCCGGATTTAGTAAGGGTTGTCCCATTACGTGCAGTTGATCACACTCGAGCTGCAGGTAAAGTACAGGTGTGGGTATCGGAAAGTTAAATCCGCCGAGCGTTCTTTCGCGACCTGGCCGGAGAATGTAATGATCGTTGGGTTAAACCTTCGCACTTGCCCGCCATCTTGACCTAAGTTAGTAACTATGGAAATAGTAAAAGTGGGAAAATTGTAATTATAGAGAAAGTAAAAATGGAGAAATAGTAATTATGGAAATAGTAATTTTGGAAATAGTAATTATGGAAATAGTAAAAATGGAGAAATAGTAATTTTGCAAATAGTAATTATGGAAATAGTAGAAATGGAGAAATAATAATTTTGCAAATAGTAATTATGGAAATAGTAGAAATGGAGAAATAGTAATTTTGGAAATAGTAATTATGGAAATAGTAAAAATGGAGAAATAGTAATTTTGGAAATAGTAATTATGGAAATAGTAAAAATGGAGAAATAGTAATTTTGGAAATAGTAATTATGGAAATAGTAGAAATGGAGAAATAGTAATTTTGGAAATAGTAATTATGGAAATAGTAGAAATGGAGAAATAGTAATTATACAAAAAATAAAAATGGAGAAATGGTAATTATGGAAATAGTAAAAATGAAGAAATAGTAATTCAAAGATTTTCCTGCCGTAAGATCGACGACACTTTAGAAAAAAGGTAGATTATAAATCGTAATGCAATATTTGTCTAACCGTTTTATTCGCAAATAAAAATTCATTCGTGAAATTCGACCTTAATAACGCAGTAACACTTCTACGGTACATTCGAAGGATAACAAACTAGACAGGAAATTAACCGTCTCGCGTCTAAAATCCGCAAACTTCGATTCACTCGCAAAGCAGTCGTTACAAGTTACCTGGGAACTATGGTAAAGAGAAGCGAATAGTTGTAGTACAAGTAGAGACGTAGAACGTAGAACTAACTTCGAAACAAAGGAAAATAGGGCGATGTGTTCGCGTGAATTAACACGCGTTGCAATCGAATTTTCCGAATCCCCATGTATCGTGAATTCTTATACTCAATCCAATCCGTGATTCCAATAATAACTCGTCCAATATTCATCTCCTCACCACTTTTATCAAAATCATCTATTTGTGATCGAAAAAATCAGGTTAAAAATATCAAAGAAAACGAGTCAGACAAATTTAAAAAATTACACGATACGTAACGAAAACATATGATCCTAAGTACGTTAGAGTGCTAACAATCGTAACTTGAATTACGATTTCCAGAGACAGGGACAAAGGACGGAGCGTGTAAGAGTAGTTGGAAAATCGGAGCCGAAGATGTCAGCTCGCTAGACCGAACCAGGCGGGAATAAGATCACAATGGCTCTCCCCGGTTAAGACAGTATTACACAGCGTCACCACGGTGTAACAAGGATAAGCTCCTAAAAGCTGCAGTCTATATTTCCGCGGCCAATCGTTCCGTACATTGATCCCTTCGCTGTGCTTCATGCTCTGTGAAGCGTCTTGTACGCGTCCCACAGGATTTTTGCGAACAACACCTCGGCCAAAAGCTTACGAATCTGACGGTATAACACGCTCTTCCTCCTACATTGCATTTCACTTCTCGTAAGGTTTATCGAAAGCACCAAACGTTGTCTAATGAGATTAACGCTGGAACCACCGATCCGTAATGAATCTCTAAACGAGATATACGTTATCGATGATAATTAAACCAGTGCTATGAAAAGAAAAATTATGATTATATTCGAATTAGAATCGATATGAACATTAAAACTATCAAGCAACAATTTACAAATTTTGTTGTATTAAATTGGTTTATATTAATTATAAATATCGGTCCCTTTCGTACCGATACAATTATCTTCATTTAAGTAAAATACATAGCTGCTTATTACAGGTCGGTAACTCTAGCGTTAATTTTGTCACAAGGAATTGCACACTCTCAATTATTTTCATTCATTTAAATTCCTTTTTCTTTTGCAGAAATTCTTTCGTAAAAAGACGAATCTACGCACGTAGATAAATTACGCGAGACGATATTTCACGATCACCTCTGCGGATGAGCTTTCAACGAATTCGTTGCGTCAATAGGTCAACCTAGGGAATTACACTAACGTTACGTATTCTTTACGTCTCATCGTTATAGCAAAGAGAGAATTCACGAGTAAATCGACGAATCTGATACACTTTTCTTTCTCTTTCCCACCAAATTACGAAATCTAATCACGATGTGAACTAAGTCGCAAAGGACTTGATATATTCGCGTTAATTCGAATGACTCAACGAGGACCTAGTGTTGAAACCTGTACGAAAAACGTTGTAGACTGATTAATTCTTCTTAGTTCTATATTTTTATACTCTTATATTTCGAAACATTTGTAAAACGTGGTTTCGTCGGAAGATACTTGTGCAAATTTCGGAGGTACTTATATATTTTGTCTTTTCTGGTAGGAATGAGTAAGATGTTTCGAGGCCTGCTCTTACTGACTAAAAGTCAATGAATCGTTGGTCATCCAATACCATTGGGTTGTTCGAAAAATAATTTCATTTTTCCCCAACAGAAAAATTTGTCGAATTCAATCGTTCACAATCACGCGAAACGTCTTGGCTTAAAAGTCGTGTTTCATTTTCGCCAAGAAAAATGAAATGACTTTCCGAACAACCCAATAGTTTAACCCTTTGACTGTTAAAGGCGTATATATACGCTATCACAAGTCTATCAATATATACGAAAGACGTAAATATACGCCCTCGCGTATCCATCAATATATACGAAAGACGTAAATGTCTGCATTTTCTTTTACTATAATTTATAATTTAAGTTAAGTAAATTAAAGTAGCTTAAAAAATTACTTAACCCCTTGCCATACCGTTTAACTCAGAAGAATAATCGGAAAAGGAGCTCGAAACAGCGGAAACAAAGTGCCGAAACTTGAAACGCGATATAAACAAGATTGTTCGCGTGTCTAATGTATCCCAAAAATTGTTTTCAAACACGACAAAAAGTAAATCTAATAATTCGTGATTCGCGCCTAACTGATTACGAGTCAGACAAAATTTTTGACGCGAGTCAGACTCGTCGAAGTATGACAAGGGGTTAAAATGAATAAAAAAATAGATATTTTAATTTATTTGCAATTATTATTTCTTTAACACTAGGTTTACGGGGGTATACCTATTTCTACGGACACTCGTCAGATTTAGAATAAAGGAAACCACATATTTTCTTTAAAGAACAAACGATGGGTTTAATTCGAAAAGAATCGCAATATTAACACACTTAATATAAGTTAACTAAATCTGTTAATATCGTATAATTGAAGCAATCCACTCGTCAAATTAACGGGTCTCGTAAATCTAGTGTTAAATTTCAGAAACGGTTTGGGTTACGTTTGGGTTTTTACGGTGGTTTTTTGTATACCTATTTCTACGGACACCCTTCAGATTTAGGGTAAAGGATATTTTCTTTAAAGAACAAACAATGGGTTTAATTTGAAAACAATCGCAATATTAACACACTTAATATAAGTTAACTAAATCTGTTAACACTAGGTTTACGGACGTTTTTTGTGTACTTATTTTTACGGACCTCCAATGAATTTGCTGGCAAAGGAAACCACGTATTTTCTATAAAAAACAAACGATGAGTTTAATTCGAAAACACTCGCAATATTAACAGATTTCATATAGGTTAATTAAATCTGTTAATATCTTATAATTGGAGCAACACACCCGTCAACTTGACGGGTCCCGTAAACCTAGTGTTAATATCGTATAATTGACAGGTCCCGTAAATCTAGTGTTAAATTCCAGAAACGTTATTTTAAATCTCCGGGGACTCTTTTGGTTAGTGGACGACCAATCGCGGAGACTGACATGTCACGATCGCGACGCAGTCAAAGGGTTAATTGAGACCGGAATCAGGCCGCGGGACCGACTTCACGCCGTTGGTCTTCGTTGATTCTTTCCACCGTAGATAACATGGTCGCGGGAAAGAGGAGGGGGACGGATGGGAGGCGGTGGGTCAAGCCGGGTTCGCCGATTTCTCGTGTGTACGGAACCTACGATACATCATTTTCGGCTGGGATGATCTTACGGTAGATTTACCATTTGTACAGTTTATGGGCGTCGGTCTGGGCCATAAACTTGCTTGGCAATGACGGGAGCGTGGCTCGCCGTCGACCAAGTTGGGTAAGCTCGGACGAGCCTCGGATGGAGCAAGCGAAACAGAGAGAAATACCGGGAGAATGAGAGAACGAGAGAACGAGAGAGAGAGAAAGAAAGGAAATCTCGTGGCTCGGAGGAACCTTATCGGTGGTGGAAGTAGTTGGGGATCCTGCGGAGGCAATAATCGTGTCCCCCAGGTTGCGCCACCGACGAAAGTGCCGTCGATCTATTGCTCTCCGCTAACCCACGTCCCGTCGAGCACCATTACTCGACCTAGGCACTCGGAACATTCTTGTTTCTTCGCGCAAAAATTCGTTCGGCCTCGCTTCTTCGTTCACCGATGATCTATGTCCATGCTACGCGTCGTTTCCGTGCGTGAAGATCGAGGTATGATCGATTATCGATCATAGCGATGAATAATTGCTTCGAACGAATTGTTGCCTATGTTTCAATCGATTCTGTTGAAAAGATGGGTCTCGTATTGTCGACAAATCAATCCGAGATATAAGCTGTGAGTAAATTTAAAGGTTTATAAGATCTAAATGTCGAGGATTGTTTAGAATTTTTGGGATTTGAAATTTTGAAATTTCGGATTTAGAATTGAGGGTTTGGTGGAGACCTGTTATGTACCCTCTTGATTTTCTCTCACGAGATAGTCAGACGTTCTGAACAGGCACTGAAGAAGACATATACCTTCTTTAAAAAATAAAAGATTTAAAAGTGAAAATATAGAGTACAATAATTTAATAATTTACAAATCCATAATCTCAATAGATTCTAATCCTAGAACTATCGATTATTAGCTCCTTATCTTGTGATTTTATATATTAGGTCTAACGAAATGTTCTGTTTGTTCATGAAGAGGAAGAAAATGAAAAAAATTCCTGCCAAACTTCCTGCCAGCGTGATAGCAATTTCTAAATCCTATTTTTTAAGGGAAACGAGAAACGATTTATCGGACAGAACTTTCCGATAGACCTAATATTTGATAAGTTTTAGATTGATCGTATTCGCGAGAAAAAAGATCGGCGACTCGGATTATGAAAATTGCTTCCTAATTTCTGATAGCTGATAATCGACGCGTAATACTGGTACAATACAGAAATAATAACGACTAACGTTTCGATAAAGGGCCATTCCCGTTCGTGGCTGAGGTAGATGGACTTAAGCAGTTACTGGAAGAAAGCTTGCCAAGATTTCGTAAATTCGATGTAGCTGACTTTAAAGTGGTTTTTCCGCGAGTTATGGTCTCATTTGAATAACAGAATCTCGGACATTTTTGAGCTTGATATTTGCTGATTTTATGTAACGAGTACTGTGACACACTTTTGCATTGCGAGGATGAACGATCATTCCTGACTCGTAATTTGCGAACCCTGTTACGTTTTTTAATCATCGATCGTTTACTATTTCCGGAATGTAATGAAACACGTTCCACGGATAGAATGGTATCGTAACATTCCGTGAAGAAACCGGATAAAAATGTCAAGCCGGGATAGAAATGCGATGAAAGTTGAGATAGGGATCGCGTTAGAAAGCGCGGCTGGGCTCGCGCGAATGCACGCGAGTGTCTCGGTTGCGCAATCCGACAACAGCGATTACAAAGCTTATTAGCGAGAACGCGCGCGGAGGAAAGAGTCGCGGCGATCGTTATTGTGCGAGTAAACAATGCACCGAAAGCGCAATTATCGGAATGTGCTCATTTTCCAGGAGGAGCAGCGCGAGCGCGTAACGACGCGTACAAATTCGATCCGGCGTGCACGTCGCGGGCTTAATGCGAATCGGATCACCGTCGATTCGTCGCGGAACGCGGTAAATCCTTTTTACGCCGGTGTCATTCATCGATTTCAGGATCCGTTTACAAACGGGAAACGAATGCCTACGTCGCAACGGAGATAGACCGGAGAAAATCTTCGACGTTTCAGCGAATTTTCTTTTCCGTTCCTGCCCCGGTTTTTTTTTCTTTCCTCTCCCTTTTTCTTCTTTCTTTTTTTTATTATCCTCTTCTCGTCTCTTTCTCCGCGAACGAACGAATTTATTAGCCGCCCATTTTCTCGTTTCATTTCTCCGTTTCTATCTACTTCAACGGTGGAACTATCGGTCTGTAATGTAACATGAATATATATAAAATATGAAAATAAACAAATATGAAAATAATTCGTGCAATTGGTATTAATTAATATGATATAATGAAGATAAAGGAGCATAAGTATGAGTGATCTTATTTTAATAAAAAAAACAGCTGCACGTTTTCAGCAATCACGAAAATAATTTTCTAAGAAAATTGTTTCTTATTCGTTCTTCAAATATTTCTTCTCTTCTTTTTTTCTTTTGGTCCGCCGCAATTCAAAAGAGTAAATAAAAAGTAAACGTAAAAATTAAATATTCTAAAGTACATACCTAATTCATGAAAATTCGAGACGATATTTAGTAAATTAAATATAGAATAGTTTAAACTATCTTCAGAGCAAAAATGCAAATGGGTAAAGAGTGAATCGAATTTATCGATTCAAATAGTATATTATTCATTGCTTTTACTATTTAACCCCTTGCCATACTTTGACGAGTATTACTCGTGATGAGAATTTAGAGCCAAACCTGAATATCACGGGTCCTACTCGTAATCATTTAGGTACGTATAACGAATTATTAGACTTATTTTTATTGTGCTCGACGAATATTTGTGGGACATGCTAGATACGGAAATAAATCTTGTTTATATCACGTTTCAAGTTCTGACACTCTGTCTTCCTCACTTTCTCGATCGGACGCATAACTTGGGCCCGGATTCATCCGAAATGAATAGTATGACAAGGAGTTAAATACACCTACTTGAATGTATTACTAACGTATTACACAAAGGTGCTAAATATTATTGTTAAATTCAATCCGCAATAATTGTCAATTAATTATTCACCTCATCTTCTCTTTTTAACCTTTCCCTTTCGATCCTGCTGTTCCAGGTTCAATCTAATACTACGATTCAAATTGCTGTCTCTCTTTCTCTGATTCCCTTGACCCTCCGCTATTCCATTCTCCATGTCCTAAATCTTCTTTGCGTCGATGTTCGCAAATTACTTCCTCGTCCTTTCCTCTTACTATCCAGTAGTGCCGCTCCGATCTCCCGTACGCAACTACAAGATCATTCCAGCCGTGTCGCTCCGGAAACGCAAGTACGTATGTAGACAATCATATAAAATAACAATAAGATTAACAAAATAATGAAATAAAGGTACACTCAGCTAATTCCAATGACACCATTTACCAAGAAATACAATTTCTTAAAATAAAAATTTAAAGTTTTGAAAAAGAAAATCGAAAATATACCAGTAAATTACAGAATGTATAAATAAATGGGAAAAAACCTTTCGCTTTCGATCCTGCTGTTCCAGGTTCAATCTAATATTACGATTCAAGTTGCTATCTCTCTTTCTCTGATTCCCTTGACCCTCCGCTAGCCCATTCTCAATGTTCTAAATCTTCTTTGCGTCGATGTTCGCAAATTATTCCCTCGTCCTTTCCTCTTAACCCACTTTCCGTTCTTTCCTCCTCTCTTTCTTCTCTGTCACCGCAGCTCTCCTCCTTTCCCTTTATCCATTCGCCTCTTCTTTCCGCCATTTGTGTCCATACGATTTCTCCTGTCCTCCGTCGTTCCGTCCTATTTGTCCCCCCTCGTGGCCCCTCTCCGCGTGGATCAGAAGCCGAATGGAAATTAAATGCGCAGTCGGCCGTTACGCCGATTGATTTGTATTCTCCGATCTACCGGCACGGCGAGGAAGTGTGCTAAACTGCGGGATTTATGTTCTCTCCTAATTGCGTCTCTCCCACCACTCTCTGCCATGACCGTCCCTCGTTGCTTCGTACCCCGGGGCACTGGGCGGGGGCCCCTGCGTGATTGCTTTCGCGTTTCCACCGAAGTTTAATCGAGAGTGGCCCCGATTAGGTAACAGGAAAAATTGCGCCGTTTAACGAGGATGGGACAAATTAATTGCCGAATCTTACGGTCTTCCCATATCGTGGATGCGTTCCGAGATCACACGAGCGATGACTATAACGTCCGATTTTGTTTTTAATTCATTTATATAAAGATTCTTCATTTTGCACGTAAAATTACAACGCGCGAATGTCTTTGGAATCTTTACAAAGTAAAGTTAAGGAATTAACACTAGGTTTACGAGACCCCTCAATTTGTCGGGTGGGATGCTCCAATTATATGATATTAACAGATTTAATTAACCTATATGAAATCTGTTAATATTGCCAGTGTTTTCGAATTAAACTCATCGTTTGTTTTTTAAAGAAAATACGTGGTTTCCTTTGCCAGCAAATTTATTGGATGTCCTTAAAAATAAGTATACAAAAAACGTCCGTAAACCTAGTGTTAAAGTAAAGGAATGACTATACAAAGTAAAGTAATTGATATTTAAATGACTTGTACCTGAGCTACATACAATCGTTGATAAATAATGTTCGCGTAATTTGTCCCCCTTTTATATTATTTCAGTTGAACGCTGATTATAGGTACAGCAAGACCGGTGCAATTCTTCGTTTAGAACAAGCGACATGTTTCTTCGAAACGAATGTATTTAGCAGCGATGAAGTCGTATTTTTAGACGTCGAGCGTATTTTTAGGGCCTCTATCGCATGTATGAAGTCGCCCATCCGTATGCACGTTGGGGTTCGCCGCATCGAACTCCACTTCGTCGAACGAACTTCGCAGAAGGGTAGGCGAAACTTTTTTTTTTTGCGTCTATTAATAAAGAAAAAGCATCGAGAAAAGACTCGCTTTCTCCCTCTCGGCGTCTTGGCCGATCCGTCGGTAAATATCCGACGGATCGAGTTTACGAAATTATTTGTATCGTTGCGAGTCGGTTCGCTGTGAGACACGCGATTGAAACGTCGGACCTGGCGAGAGCGTTTTAATTATCGGATTGCTAGACTGACTCGATTATCGTATGCTCGATGATTTTCTCCCCTGCCGCGCGATAATCGTTAATGTAATGTAATAACGGGGAAAAAATCAGGCGGAAGCGTGTGAATCAAACCCCGGAGAAACATCGTATTAATAATAGCGTACGTATGATAACGCGCCGGCGGAGCAGATCGTTGAATGGAAGTCATTATCATAGATAACTCGAGCCCCTGTATCGTTGCATTACCCCACCTCTTGCTGGCTCCACGTGTATATATATAGAACATCCCTCGACCCTTTTTCTCTCGCTCTACTTACCGGCGCCGAACGAATTTATATAATCGTGTTTACATAAGTTGCATTTATGTAGACAACATTTTCGACGGTTATGTAAAGCGACATGGTTGATAATGAAACGTGTAAAATAGTGATTCCGGTATGGTTATGTAATTAGTAATAAGATTAATATATGGTGTCTCGAGGAAATATTGACACTAGTTCTCTGTCACGGTTTTTCTATCGAGTATCAAAGGAGATATTTATCTATTTGCTATTTATCTATTTATATAGAGTAATTAATACATGTACGGTGTAAACTTTATTCGTCCCGTGTAACGAGCGATATAACGGTTAAAAAGTAGTCATATCTGAATGCTAGAGTCATCTAGCGAGTGGATTTCGTACTGTTGTTTGGAGATTTCTTTAATTATTCAATTTTAGTAAACTACGAACGGAAAAATATATCTTATATTAATTTAAATATTGTGTGAAATATATACGCAGTAGTAATACGAACATTTGTCTTTTCGAAATAAATGGTTAAGTAAGAGGTACTAACTGTCGGTAAAATAGTTGTCCCAAAAGATATACATTTATTTAATTTTTTAACTTTTAGTCATATTCCACACTTGCCTATATTTCAATTCTTACTATGCAGTCTATATTTAACAGTATTACACGTTGTAAATTTTATCTAATTTGTAACTCTTTTATCGACATGATTGGTAGACCACTGTTTACCAATAGTAGATATACCTGTTTATGATAATAAATTTATCTTTTTTCACGAAGTTGTTTTACCAACAGTTGGTATACATTTCTAGAGTGCTTTATAACATTTGTTGAAAACGCGAAATACGAATAACCAATTGTTAAACACGGTTTATACTGCAAGTTATTTTCATATTTATTTCGTATCATATCATCTAATATGATTTGCATAAAACTTAATATTTCACAACGCACTCGGGATATCGCGTACACTACCGTACTTGCTTCGACCGGTACCGAGTAAAAAAAATCGCGCGTAAAATCCTTCGAACATATACGATTTAGCAAAGGTATGGTAATAATTTAATATAACAGTTACAAAAAAATTTAATGTCCACTAACACG
>NIJG01000371.1:115814-135383 GCA_002201625.1 Euglossa dilemma
GTGAGCACTTCTATTTGATACTGCATTGTTACTCTTTTCAAATTCAATTGAAACACTTGATTTTTGTAATAAAATTTCATCATTTACATGTAACGCGTTAGGTATAATGAATTTTCGCTGATATTTTTCCCGGAATTTATTTTTCATTCATCGTGCAACTATAACGTCGCAACTAAAGAGGCAGTTCAACATTCCGCAGATCGTTGCACGAATGATGTTCGAAATGAGACATATTAAAAGTTAGTATCTGTGTATACCGTCCGTTGGATGCAGTACGTTCCCTGGGCTAAAAAGAGATGGCAGTAAAGAAAGTGCAACGAAAACAGAAGTAAAGAACAAAAAACGAAGATGAAACACGTCGCGCAGAAAGCAGCGATGCTCTAACTATTTCTCGTTCTATTTCTCTCGGTTTAAAAGCACCTCTACTTATACAAAATATACAGGTGATACGAAGGGCTATTCATAAAAATTCGATTACACAAGTAATAGTATTTAAACACACACGGTGTGGGTAATTTACTTGAGAGTACGAGGATATATGACAACTGTCCAGTTTTGCGAACCACTGTGACAAAGGATTGAAAAGAGAGAGGAGGAAAGCAAGTGAGAGAAAGGAAGGAAAGAAAAGACGGTGAAAGAGGAAGATGGAGAAGAGTAACGGAACAGGAAGGGGGAAAAACTGTGACAGAGGTGGCGGATGGGTAGGATGTTGCACACGCAAGTATGAAGGAGAATACGGACGTTATTAACACTATGCATCATATACCCATGCCAGACGGAAGTACAGCGGAGCTTTTTATTGCCCTAAGGATAAATCACGACGAAATGCTGAAACTTGACGACTTTGCGCCACGCGCTTTATTCTGATTAAATTTTTCTACGGGAAACGGGATACGTTTATTCCGAAAAAAACTTTTTATTCTTGTCTTCTTCCTCTCTGCTTTTCTAATTTCCGCTAACGCGTCGTGAAAATATTTCAGTTATTGCAGGTATTTTCTGTACAACAAGAGCATGATCGTGGTATCTCTGCAGAAATTAATTGCATTCGTAAAAATTTCGAAATCACATCTGAAACATCACCAATTACGCTCTGTGCTTATTAGTAAATCCAATCTTCAGTTTCGAGGATTATAATATTGTCACGGGAAAGATGAATTGAAATATTACGGGTTTGCATCTGTTGATCATAATGTATTATCGATAGATCTTTACTATTTATAAAATTAATTATAATATACTATGGTAATGTATAACAAAATTTTGTATACATTAGCCTTTGGGGTGTGTTTCGAGAGATATTGTTTTATTTTTCAGTTCATTCGTCGTTTACACGTTACGTTTAGGGTGTGGTTCGAGATATATTGTTTTATTCTTTAGTTCGTTCATCATTTATACATTATATTTTGAGTGTGGTTCGAGAGAGTGAAGAAGAATGTTTAAGGTTGTCGAAGAAAAGTTAGTTTTAAAGTTAAAGTAATTCATCTGTTTTGAATGTAGCCTAGAAAATCGGGGTAAGGTATTTATGAAAAAAGGGTTAATTTTAGGATGATACGCTTAGTTTTTATGATACAGTTAATTTGATAGAACCTCTGCGAGTTTAATTGTAACCCGTATAACCGTGATCTCGATCGTTTGATGTTGGTCATAAATAAGCATTTTCTCCTGTGTTCGAGATGTACTATTTATCGAGTTAAATTAGTTCCTTCGTTTTGTGTTCATTACCTTTTGTTCTTTTCCGATGTCTCCATTGCGCAGACCCTCTGTTCTTTCAATAAACCAAGGACGAAATTAAATCCATCTTAGGCTTCCAACATATTTTTATATTATCGCAATCTCCACTTCGTTAGGGATCAGATTTAAAAGATATAGAGATCACGCTCTTTCTGTAACACATAGCATAACCTCTCGGTTTAAGAAACGATACGTACATGTAGGAATAAAGATGACCTCGTTTGATATTTCCAAAGGTTCACTTGACATACAATACAGGAATGTGAAACGTAACGAATTGATATTCGCCGGATTTGAATAGCGAAGAGAAACGAAGTGGATTTATAGCGAGAAATATCTCCACCATTAAAGAGGGGATTGAAAAATTCTTTCTTACACGATCGAGACGAGTTGCGGATGATCCTCGTTACAAGAATTTCTCGCTGCTTACGACCTGTTCTGAATGATCAGTCGCTTTTGCACGTACCCTTCGATTCGCTCGCATTACCTGTATCGCATTCGAATTTAAATCATCGTGTCTTTCAGCTGCCGTGTATGTGCTTTAATCATTTCAACGATCGATGGGATCGTGTCTGTTTTTCTGCACACCATGGCGTGTTTACAGTATCTGTATCATCGACCGTAAACATGGATCGGAGAATATGGAATCGATTCCTGCTTCTGCACACGTTTCTCCCGGTTCAGGGGTGTAACGTGTTAGCGCCTGTTGGTATCCATTTGTACATCCACCAAATTTCATTTCCAATTCCAATGGCCGCCAATCTCGAAATAGATCGAGGTAAGTCGGACAACCAGCAGTGTGCTGGATACTGATGTACCTGAATCTTGGTTTTTATGAATTTTCTAATTCGAAACGGAAGCTTCGAACATCGAAACGAAACGTAGAAAAGGAGAATTAATTGAAGAATTCGATAGGACGAATTTCGGTTCGAAATATTCCCAACAAATTCATATCTCTCGCATCTTTTCACCAGCAATTCATCGCGCGGTCTTGAATTATAAAACTTCTTTTACGAGCGTAACGAATCCCGGAGATTCATCCCGGGAAATGTATTTAATTCCATTTTTGAGAGGAACATTCATTTTTACCGCGCAGCCTGAAATTTTAATTGCTGAAAGTTGCCGTTCTCTTCTATTTCGGCTATTTTATGCGAGAATTATTTTTTCCCGGGAATTAATGCCGCTTTAATTATTTCTACGATTGTCATTCGCGGAACGAACAGGCGGCCGAGTTATTACGCGTTTTCGCAGTGGTGCGAAGATATAGCACGGGGAATTTGGAAGGCTGGTAATCGATGAAAATTAAAAGGAGAATGCAGGGAATAAGAGGATGAAGTGCGCGTGGAAATTCTGCGTTATTCGGAGCGGGATGCCGGATGATAGGAATTGTCTGGAATATCGCATTCCGTTTGCCGACAAGCTGGGACAGATAAGGACGCTACGATCTTCCACTGGCTTCTCTACGAGGTAAATGTAAATTTGGGTAAGTCACTTTGGAAGTTGGTATACTGGGTGTACGCGGGGTATAGCAGCTTACACGACCGCAGTGGTGCAACGTAGAACAAAACGGCTTAGTTCTGATATCTAGCTCTCCACTGTGTTGCGTTATCCACTACGGAAGTTAGCTAATTTCGCTTTAGACCGTGTCCCACGTTTGTGTCTATTCGGTCACGCTAAAAGTTTCTTCCCTCTTTAAGCGTTAACGTTCCTCTGCCGGATGTAGATTGATAAGTACGTCATGATTATTGATCTATCTAAACAGGAATATGTAGAAAGATATCGAACGAAAAATATTAAACGGAACATTCGTGCTTTTCTAACACATTCGCGTCATTCCACGAGCTGTACTCACATGGGATGATTATGGTGCATAAATTATTCGAGGAAGAAGAAAGAATGGTGCGTCTATGCTTTCGTTATCATACGTGCTAAATTTCGGGATGAAAATGTCATGCCTTTTTTTTTAATTTGTGTGCTTCCAAACCTAGTGCTAGTGGATTTAAATTTCTGGTTCCTTATTTAAGAGTTAGAGTTATTTGAGAGCTATTTAAACATGGCGCGAATGGAAAATTAGCTATTGCAACGTGTCTTTTGTTATATGTCGACATTACCTAGTTGTCAAGGTACCATAATCTGAAGAGTATGACGTCTCGATTTCAATTTTTGTTCATTACCATTTGTGATTTTTCGCTTTTCTATTTCTTCCGAATAATTCAGACATGTTATAAATTTGTTTCTCAGAATTTTTTGAGGAATTCCACACGATCGTGAAACCGAGCCTCGGTTATTCATCCGTTTCAATAAATTTTCGCAGTCGCACGTGTGCCGCAAAGCTCTGTAGGGGCAGTAGTACATTTTAATTTACCCCGTGCTTTAGATAGCGAGCACGTTCCACTACTGAACAAGTTATTTCGACCTTGGTACTTAAAACTTTCTTATCTCGTCGCTTTCATTACAGATAGTGGCATCGCGAATTTCTCGCTAGTCGAATATCCAGTTCTAATTAATCCCATAAACATCGCGTTTGATTTCGATATTTCCACGGTTACCAGTCCCTTTGCATTTCTATTAGGTTCTAGTTTACGTAGTATTTTCATTTCGAGCACGATTTTCCGCTTCAATCCCGGCAGCTTTCGACTCTTTGAAGCTTCTGTTTGTCTTCGCAGCGGCACACGTTTCGTATAGCAACGATACTTTGGTAAATCTGTACACGAATTTCTCGCTGATTAATTTCACTCTGCACGGAGCAGAGATATTGTCATCGCGGGGATAATACCGTGGATGAGCAAAACGGGTAATCTTCTCGATACACTAGTTAACGCCCTGACGGTATAGTCCGTCAAGTTAGCTAATTTTGCCTCAGGTATCGCGGTATTTACAATGTTGCGTGCAGTCCAAGTTATTTCAACTCTCGGAGGTATTACAGTGTCCTTATTGTGTCACAGAGCTACCAGATTCGTATAGTAAATGCGCCTTGTAATCGTCAAGGCAGAGCTTCGTTAGCAGAACACGAGACACTTCTCGCTAATTTGTTGTTATTAATGTTGGATCAGATATAGGATTTTTATGACGTGGCCTGGATGGTTCGAAATCTATTAGGGTGTCCTTATTGTATTACAGAGCTGCCAGATTGGTATAATAAATGCGTCTAGTAATCGTCAGGGCACAGCTTCGTTAGCAGAATACGAGACACTTCTGGTTAATTTGTTGTTATTAATGTTGGATCAGATGTAGTATTTTTATGACGTGGCCTGGAAGGTTCGGAATCTGTTGGCAGTTATCGCGTAAGGATTTATCATCGTTTAGGGTTTCAGGACTTAACATTACGATCCTAAGTTTCAGGTATCGGAAATCAGATTTTTAACACGAGCTTAAAGCGTTAGGCCGAAACTCTATGTTCTGATGCTTGAACTGGATTTAAAGTTGAAACTGCTATCCTTAAGACAAGATCTGCGGTTTGGTACTCGGGTTTCCGAGTCCTCGGGTTCGGTGTTCGTAATCTGAAGTCCGAAGTCAAGCACCTGCGGTCTACAATCTGGTTTCCGATATCTAGCATCCGAAGTCTGAAATTGAAGTCCTACAGACGTATGATGGTTTCAGGCAGGTCTTACGAATCCGAGATCGCAGAATTCCAAGCCCCGTGTGCTTGCCACGCATACCCGTGCTAAATTCCACACGCACTCGAGATGTTTTAGGGTGCATCTCATTACTCTTTGATCGTGCAGGTCGGTGTCAGAAGGGTTTGTGTTTATTCGAGACGAGTAATGAGTTGTCGAGCAAGTTAGCGGTAGTCTAACGATACCCACGAGTAAACGATTTCCAGTATTTAGGTTGTACTTGACGTTGATTAATAATTCTACTGCAAACTAGACGAGAAAGGCGTGTCATGTAGATATACGACTCCTAAAAATTTCGTATCATTGTTAATTTATTATTATTATTTCCTGATAATCATAAAATCGGGTTAATACCATCACCACAAAGATTAGGGTCAAATAAAACATGGATATGATGGATTATGTTTAAAATTAAAAAAATTTTGTAAAATATTTCGAATTAAGCTCCCTAACATGGCAAAAATTCTACATTTAGGCAAAACCATGGATTACGCACATTTAAATATGAAAGATTCAATTGTCAGGTACGATTATGTTTATATAGTTTAAATGATTTTGTAAAATATTTCGAGTTAAACTCCTTGTCAGGAGAAAAATGCGAAATTTAGTGAACATCGACAGTTTTAACACGGGTCACCAATTCGTCTTATTTATTATGCGGTGCTCGTATCGCTGATAATGGCGAAAGCTTGTCACCGCTTTGATATTTACGATGTCATCTTGGTCGACTGTCTGCGCGAATTTCAGGTAGGCCGATGTGCACGCGCACAGCGTACCTACGTATGCCTTAGTTGGCTTTTTCTGCCAGACTATCGTCCGGGGACACATGTTGTCAAATATTCTGGGAGTGCCTCTCGAGGCCTGTTTCTCTTCAGGCTTGACTTTGGATTCATCTCTCGACCGCTCGTTTCCTTCCGTCCCAGAAGAACTTTGGCGACAGCCATCGTCGACTACGGCGACAGCTCTTTTGACCGGGCAAGACGTTTCGCGGGGCTGTCCTCGGGATATTTGAAATTCCGCGTCTGAGTCGTGAGCTACGTCTGCCATAATAAATTATATCTCAGCTTCGCGTGCCAAGGGATGCTTCGCACGGATAATTGCTGGATAGTTTGGATTTGATATTGCATTTCATTTGTACACGATGACAGAAAGACGGTGTGTTAATAAAAATGGCGACAATTCTCACGATCGATCATGTACAACCGGGAAGTCGAACATCATATGGTAGGATGTTTTCCTCGCCCAGAACAAAATATCTCTCTCTATTCTTTTTTTTTTTTTTTTCACTTCCTTGGTTAGTATTCCACTCGCAAGTGGTTAGACGAACCACTTGCGAGAAACTCCAAGCTTCTTCAATCCCTTTAACGGTGAGTGAGCGAACTACGGAGGCCACAATCTTTTTGTCAAAGTATTTCACGTATCTCAATATATTAAACCTAAAATTCCAAACTTCGTTATACTCGAAGTGACTTCTGTTGTATTAGATGTGTTGTATATCTAAATATATCTGTGTATAATTTCACCATGAAAGGGTTCATCGTCTTAAATCTGGAGCACCATTTCGTGGCTTCTTTCGTGTATTTGTAACACTAATAACGATTCCTTTTGCCTTTTTATAGAATGCAAATATCTTCGAACTCTACGTCAGATTGGTTAAAGTTGATTAAAAGAATTTTTCATGACAACGTCCGTGGAAAGTTAGGATGGTCGGAAGTATCGATATCGAAATAACGATCGGAACATCAACAATCGGTTTGTCCCCTTTTCATAAGAATCGAACTACCCTCTTGTATATCGTTCTTTGACTTTCGCTGGAACTTTTTCTATCGCTCTCGGCTTAACCGTGCACGTTCAAAGCTGCGCAGGGCTGTAAAAGTTAAAGAACTATAACTATCGCTGAGAGGATCGTAAGTGTATAAAACTTTACAAGTCCCATTCGAGTTTCGCAAGTGACACTTGTACATACCCGGTGGAACTTTCTAAAGACTATTACCGCTCTTGGCAGTCGCCGCTCCGAATCGAATT
This sequence comes from Euglossa dilemma, assembly GCA_002201625.1. Classification (NCBI taxonomy): domain Eukaryota; kingdom Metazoa; phylum Arthropoda; class Insecta; order Hymenoptera; family Apidae; genus Euglossa; species Euglossa dilemma. Next base: position 123,188 of record NIJG01000371.1, read on the forward strand.
CTGATCTAGAATTTGTTGCTCCTCGAGATCTAAAATCGAGCGTCACTAGGTGTACTTAACCGAGTAACAACTCGGGTCGATCCCCAATCGTATCGAAGCCAATGGCACCAGGCACACGTCTAGTCGGAACGTCAATGAGTGGTTTTGTCTTTGCGGTTATAGCAGATATGTCGTCGCGTATCGTGCACCGTTGCGATTGACAGACGACCGCAACATCAACTCTGCGATCGCAAAGCTGATGGGTGTCCTCCGCCAGGACGATCGAGCCTCTTGGCTCCAGGATGTAATCCGTTTTGCAAATTATTCCGCGCGAACTATATTTCGTTTCGGATCTTACCGCGAATCGCACCTTTCATCGTCGTAATGTCCGCGAATTTCACCGCGAATCCGCGAGTCGCAGCTATCATCGTTGTAATGTCCGCGAATTTCACCGCGAATCCGCGAGTCGCAACCTTCATCGTCGTAATGTCCGCGAATTTCTCCGCGATCGCGCGAGAACGACTTACTATTACGCCTTCATAAATGTTTAATCACGAACGTCGGGGGATTTATAACTTTGGCGGTTTTAATAACGACAGGAAGATATTCTCAGAGAGGTTTTACTCGAAAACCGAAGTTGTTACACGGTCTAAGTCGTGGTAAAGTCGGAAGTTTAAGTCGGCTTAAAATTGTTAGAGCCACTCGAAAATAAGAGTGATTCGAGCATTCAGATTTTATGCAAATGGAAATTTTTCATCGGACGTAACGACGAAGAGAAACTTGGAGGCAGCGGGTTCATGAAATTATTAATAGGACGTCATATCGGCTTAGTATTGGTGGAAGCACGACTATTCGACGCTATCTCTGTAAAATATTTGCCGTGCAAATAATGTCGCAAGTAACGAGTAAGTGAAATAAATTACAGAACAGGCATTGTTGAATTAGAAAAGGAAACTAGAGCGTGGGCAGAATGAAGCTCGTCGTATGGTAACAAAGATTAAACGCTTTATTTTGCAAAATTACAGAAGTGAGTGCGCCTCCCTTGTTGACAACAGGCGAATTTGTAGAAAAATCTCCCGGGTCAAATCATAAAAATCCTAACACCTAATCCAACGTACACGGCGTACTTCCTGAATTTACGGGATAACGAGTAAAAATTACACCTTACACGTGTAACCGAATAAATTAACCCTGGGTAAGTTTACGAACTCGCATATTCAAGGAAAAATGTGTCACATGCGCGCGAATTTCTGCATTAATACGTGTATATCAAATTTCAGGGCTTTAGGGGAGCATAGTAATCTCCATAAAATAAAAAGTGGGCAATGCAAGAGAAGGAACCCCGAGGTAAATGGGAAACATGGCGGATAAAGTCCATAGAAATATTTTCATAAAAGATTTTTAACATTCCCTTTATTATTTTCCCGCGACTTTTTATTTCGACCCCTGCATGCGACGAACATAAAAGCTTTTAACGTTTGCATTTTGCATCGCACGGTATTCCTGATTCTTAAAGAGGCAGACGTTTCCCTTGAAACGGTGACACGCTTTCGCGAATGCACGCGCACGTGGATGTCCGGGACGAGCTTAAAATATGTTTATCGTTTAGCAATTTTTATTATCTCCTCGCGTTTATACCTTCGAGCTGGCTACGCTTTTTTCCCGACCCATCGATTACCCCGGTTACTTCGATTCCCTCTCGCTTTTTATTGCGATCCTCCACTCTTCGCTATTCCGTTTTATGCTCGTCATACATTAGCCGGGGTATCACTAGCACGAAAGTGCAATATGCGAATTGGATGCATCTCAGCTGCCGGTAGTAAGCATCGGTCTCATTCAGAGCCGAACATTTACTTACAACCTGCCTTAAATATTTCTGCACGACGTATACAGGGTGGGTTCGTAAATTCTGCCTTTTAGGTTTACTTCTTTGTTATTGCGAGTAGCGAGAAGTGTTTAATTTCCAGTTGTTTCATCGTTGTTAGAAGGCAAGGTTAAAATTAAATTGTTTTAACTCTTAACTATCAAGATGTGCCTTCTCGAAATCATTCAAATTCGTATTTACACTAGAACTACGATGAGAATCAAATTCCCTTGTTTCGGACATATTTTTGTAAGACTTGTGCGCTCTTTTATTTTCATTGTATCGTATGAACCCCTTAACATAGAACAACGAGTTAGACTTGTCATATATCAAGGCCCTTCTTTGACTTTGGTAAGTATTTCTCTCCATTGTATGTCATGAGATAAGATTTATGAATTAATCTTATCAATAAAAATCCAATATTTTTGAAAAAAATATATTCCTTTTCAACTTTCATTCTCTAGTTCAACTTAGCGAAATGAAATAATATTTATCAATCGCATCAAGTGTATTCAATTTGTATGTCGAGAGGTTAATTAATACGTTATTAATTGATATAATTGCTTGCACTGTATTTAGGTATATATTAGAAACCAGTAGTTCTAGTGTTATACATTTTCAAAAGGCAGAATTTACTGACCCACCCTGTACATAAGGTTTATTATAATCCGCGGCCATTATTTCTTGAGTGAGACGAGGATATGGTACTACATATGAAATAAGAAAATATGAGTATAATAGTAGGAGCATAATTACGATAACGATAATGTAGCTTCGTTCAATTACCTACCAGAAGACAATTTTCGATACTTGGTATATCATTTCGATATATATTTATTATTACGCGAATAATCTCGGAAGTCCCGCAGAAAATGTCTGCGAAACATGGTTCAATACCTGAATATTCCATAACCATAGTTTCCTAGTCCACGTACCATTCGTTCAGCTGTACCCTGTGTCCTTAACAAACTCCGATAAAGATCTCGGAAAGAAGGAATTATCTTCGCGATAATCTCGATTTACCTTTATCCTCGGTATACACACAGCACACATACGGTAATTCAACGTTACCAACATGAGTGCAGGACACGAGTATCGTTGGCTTGCATCCTCGTGCCGCGTAAAAATCAAAGGTACGTCGGGAAATATAGGTCGCCTGTCGGAACCCGATATTTTTCATTTGCTTTCCCTTCACGCTCCCTCGTTCTCCTCTTCCTTTTTTATCGCTGCAAGAATCGGTAACACGGACGCGTCGCGGAAATGCGACGATTACGTTCGTTACGGTGGCATGTGTGGGCGGCGATCAGTGTGGGAAGCCGAAACAACGGGGATGAGAAGGAGTGGAAAGGGTGCGGGGAGAGAACCGGCGAATGATAAATATTTCAGCCGGCGGCATACTCGACGAAACGAACTCGTAACTTACGTGGCATAGGTCAGGGTTCAGCTTAGTCGGTGCCCGCTAAAACTAACCGCGTAAAATATACAATGCCAGGAAATTCACCTCTCTTCCTCCCTTCTCTCCCTCTCTCTCTCTCTCTCTTTCGTTGCTCGCTTTACGGACACGGTGTTTGAAGTCGCGACCAACCAGCAGTTTCGTAATAACTTGCTCGTTAATGTGTACGCGGAATTATTTTCCACTTTAGTAACGCCACTTTCCGATTTTAACCATTCGATTTTAATACTTATAACGATGAGTGCACGCGAATATGTATTATACACTAGACAAACGAACATAAGTTGCGTGGAGGGTGAAGGTGTATATGCTGTTTTGAAACCGGAATTTAATTATTGACATTTTAATTAACGAATAGGTGGATTGATCGTAGAGTAAAAGAAATTCGAGATGTTAAAGATGTTTGGGTGTTTCAGAGACTTACATTTTGTGATAGCTTCTGTGTTGCACTTGAAATAAGTTAATTAGGTTACATTGATTCCTTCCAACCACAATTTTTCGCTTTCATATTCTCAAATTATTCTTCGGGGTATTTTACATCATAGGAAGGTGATGTAGTTCGTTAAATTTCATAAAAGTATAATTTTTTCCAGTTATCTCATGTTCGACTATAAGGATAGATCGAAGTATAATTATTTTCAGCTTTAGTTACTTTCTCATATTCGTTTCTGCGAATTATTCTCTATAATATCTCGATGAGATAACAAAATGACACCGAGATAATAATTCTGATAAATGGACTGAATTGGGAAAAGGTTTTCAGATCAAATCGCGATTGCGGAGAATGAAATAAAGAAATCGAAGGGCACGAATCCAGTTCGATCCATTTATTTGGCACATATCAAAGAAGATTTTGTTAGAGCGAGGCTCCCTTTTGCGCTTTTCATTTTGTATCAGCAAACAAGCTCCGAGTTTACGATCACGCGATCCTAGATGTAGTTTTTTTCACGAGGAGGCGCCTAGTGTCTGCGTGACCAGGTTTGAGCTGCGTTACTGCGATATAAATTGCAGCCACGTACCTCCACTTCCACGGGCTTTCGTGACATTTTTACCGTCGAAAAACCGAGATCATAGATACTGTCAAATTGTTGGTTCGTTCATTAAAAACCGCGATAATCGCGGCTCGAATTATGTACATATATTTGTTATTACTCTGTTACAAAACAAAAGTGTATTAAAAAGCAGATTGTATCAGAAATTCTGGAATATCTGGATATTCCTCCGATTAAATCTCATGTGCGATGAAATTTTTGAGATTGGATTAAATTACTCGCTGAGATAATAAAAAGTATTCTCGATTTTTATCTGTGTAGAATATATTTTTGGGTGCAAGAATGAGTTGAAAGCAGTTAGAGTTCCGAGTTAGTTAGCGTTACGAGTGAATCTTGTTTTCATTACAGAATTAGATTAATGTTAAAACTGTAGTGTCACATTATCTCTTTTATTCACCCAAAACTGTATTATAGTGTTTCGCATGCAGTGTCTCTACTTCCTCTAGTATTCCTGATTCTACATTCGTATTTACAATTGAAGTATAAAAAAGACTGTCTCCGTTTGTTTTCGTCGCACATGCATTCGCGATAGTATTTCCGGATTTTTGCTCGAAACATAAAGCGAAGGAAGAGTTTTAAAAGTCGCAGTACAATGAATTACCCGCGACATTCTTCTTTTCCCTATTGCAGTGTCCCGTTGCGTTTTAATGGTAGTTCTCGGTTTTAATTTATAATTAAGCCGTAATAAGAAAAGTGCACGGATATGGGATGAGGTTTCTCAAAGTCGTGAAAATAGATTTGACACCAAAGAACTTTGATAACCACCGTATTAAAAGAAATCGACTTTACCGGAACGTATTAAAGCTGCAGGCCATTAAAGAAATTAAACGAACCGTTGCACCCGCTGAGATATTCCTGAAAACTTTTAATAGTAGGTTTGATTAAAAGTAGATAAGAGGACATGCACCGGGTTCAGCGGTCGTGACAAAATATCAAATGTAAAACGATTTCATAGATACGCATCTTTTAGAAAAGAAATACCAAACGTATTTTATCCTTAGCTGCAATTATAAATTCTTGCTAAAAACTTGTTGCATGATTTTTCGTTTTATCAAATAAAACGTTACCGTTAGATAACTCTGTTTTCGCGTTATCCTATTTCGTTTCTTTTTCAAAGACATGTAATATAATTTTCTAGCGAATAGAAATTTCAAAAATTACGTTCAATCGATAGGTATATTAAATTCCTTTTTTAAAAGACAGAAATTTTATAAAGAAGGAATATATAAACTCGTAGAACGCTGAAAGAGCTGATCATTTCGCGAAATAGAATTACGATACAAAAACGATTGGAGCATTCGAAATTTATTTTTCAAGACCTGGTAATTGGTTCCGTTTTCCAAAGAATAATTCACCACCCTCCGAGTTCAACATATGCTCTATCCATCGTAAATTGTCAAAGTCCCTTGTGAACTTTGACAATTTCCCAAACTTTTCCAGCTAAATTGTATTTCCTTTTTTCGCGTACCATTATAGGTTACTTCTGTTGCACTTGGTACTTGGATTAGTCGAGCAGCGTTTACCGAATCGAATCGAAAACAGTTTCGACAGTTGCACGGTTTCTTCTTCGCAGAAAAGCTACCAGAATACGATATTAAACTGGAAAACTTGGCTGAAGACCTTTTATTTCATTTCGGCGCAAGAGATCGTCCCCGGTCCCCCTGACGCCGCTACCCAGGTATACTCGAAACCTTTTTTACCAAGCAATTTCCATGTTCGTTCGATCGTAAATCAAAACGTTCCCCTCGACTGCTCGGAAAACGATTCCTTCCTATCGAATATCGCGAAAATTTGCCGAATTCGTGACACAGGACGAGATAAGAGCGTACACGCGGGTAACGAAAACGCGTGCAACCTCTCTGTATCCAATTCGCCAATGAAAGCAAGAATCTCCTACGCCGGTGCCTTTTCAGAACCGGCTACCTTTTTCTCCTGCTTTCTTCTTCTCTCTTCTTTTTTTTTTTAGTCGGACGACGAGCAAGCAGTCTGAGTCGGGATCGACGGGTTCCTATTGTGCCCTCCGCTGCGCCGTTATTTTTTATCCCGTCCTTTTTTTATCTCGAGCTCTTAATTTATCGAGGGCATTGGCGTGGGAGTCGGAGGAGTGTAAAATCACTCAACGTGATGCGATGCTATTACCTGAGGGGCCGCCGCCGCCTCTGGAAGAGTGGAAGCGGAAAAGTAGTGATGCATACACAACGCTATATCCACGGGATATACGTCGGAGCAGTCTTCGTTGTTGTCGATGATTCCTTGCACGACGCCGAAGGACAGAGATTCCCAGCCACGGCGTAATCTCAGACGATGTTGAAACTGTATAATTAACGCCGTCCCGGCGAGCTGGGCAATTTAACGGCGTATATCTTATTTAGCCAGGGCGACGTTGATTTCCACATGGACCTTCGAATTGTGGTTAAATTACGAATAACACTTGGTGACAGACAGATGTTTTGCGTGTCATTATAAATTTCCACATCTTTCTCTAGACGCTCTTTCGTTCGTGTAATGTATCAACCTAATTAACACGTGTGAGCAAATTAATTGATTTATTCGACGAACGATTTAATTTTAGAAACAGAAATACAAATTTGTCACCCCCTACTTCTTGTTCTTTCGCCCGACACATAATTCTAGATCTTTCGCTCATGCGTTCAAAAACACACACATCAACATTCGGCCTATCGATCGACCTTACATACTAGCAATCACACTTATTAAAACCAAATTGACACGTATTCGTGTGTTCTCCTAACGTGAATCGATCGAGACCCAAACCTAACCCAAACGTGACCCAAACCTGACCCAAACCTAACCCAAACCTAACCCTCATTGTTATCTTCCTTTATATAAATTATTAATTAGAATCGGTTTAATTTCATTAAGGAATTCCGTTACCATTGGAATTTGTATAAATTATTCGTAAAATCCNTTTTTTTTTTAGTCGGACGACGAGCAAGCAGTCTGAGTCGGGATCGACGGGTTCCTATTGTGCCCTCCGCTGCGCCGTTATTTTTTATCCCGTCCTTTTTTTATCTCGAGCTCTTAATTTATCGAGGGCATTGGCGTGGGAGTCGGAGGAGTGTAAAATCACTCAACGTGATGCGATGCTATTACCTGAGGGGCCGCCGCCGCCTCTGGAAGAGTGGAAGCGGAAAAGTAGTGATGCATACACAACGCTATATCCACGGGATATACGTCGGAGCAGTCTTCGTTGTTGTCGATGATTCCTTGCACGACGCCGAAGGACAGAGATTCCCAGCCACGGCGTAATCTCAGACGATGTTGAAACTGTATAATTAACGCCGTCCCGGCGAGCTGGGCAATTTAACGGCGTATATCTTATTTAGCCAGGGCGACGTTGATTTCCACATGGACCTTCGAATTGTGGTTAAATTACGAATAACACTTGGTGACAGACAGATGTTTTGCGTGTCATTATAAATTTCCACATCTTTCTCTAGACGCTCTTTCGTTCGTGTAATGTATCAACCTAATTAACACGTGTGAGCAAATTAATTGATTTATTCGACGAACGATTTAATTTTAGAAACAGAAATACAAATTTGTCACCCCCTACTTCTTGTTCTTTCGCCCGACACATAATTCTAGATCTTTCGCTCATGCGTTCAAAAACACACACATCAACATTCGGCCTATCGATCGACCTTACATACTCGCAATCACACTTATTAAAACCAAATTGACACGTATTCGTGTGTTCTCCTAACGTGAATCGATCGAGTTCCTAATAAGGCTCAAATTCAATAGTCGAAGCAACGGCTGATGACCCAAACCTGACCCAAACCTGACCCAAACCTAACCCAAGTCTTACCCAAACCTGACCCAAACCTAACCCAAGTCTTACCCAAACCTGACCCAAACCAGACGCAAACCTGACCCAAACCTAACCCAAACCTGACCCAAACCTAACCCAAACCTGAACCAAACCTGAACCAAACCTAAACCAAACCTGACCCAAACCTAACCCAAACGTGACCCAAACCTGACCCAAACCTAACCCAAACCTAACCCAAACCTAACCCAAACCTAACCCAAACCTAACCCTCATTATTATCTTCCTTTATATAAATTATTAATTAGAATCGGTTTAATTTCATTAAGGAATTCCGTTACCATTGGAATTTGTATAAATTATTCGTAAAATCCGATCTAACTGAAATGAAGGAATAAAAATTTCAAGATAAAATTTCTAAGTTTGAACGCAACCGTTCAGTCGAGCCGAATTAAATGGTATTTTTTTAATTAATCGGTTTCGGTGTGTTCTCCGTAAATTTCTAGACTCGAGGTTGGTTCAAGATTCCACGATTCACGGATAACAAACGTGCCGTAATTATTGCTTCGACGGTGAAAAGCGGCATTGAACGTCGGTCTGTTTAAATGCATCGTTAATGAAAGTCGCGATTTTACCACCTTGCGAAATAACTATAACCATCGCTTCTTTCCCGCCCTTCGCCCTTTCCACCTTGGCGACGACGGTTCTTACAATTTGCACGGAGAGAAAGCGAAGGATTCGTTTGCACGTACACCGTGTGTAATTAAACTCTCTTGTGTCTCTACCGTCTGAAACTTCGCTGAAAAGGTACGCGTCTGAAAGTTTCATTTCATCTCCGAGTTGTTCCATATCTGTCTTCTTCTTTTCAGCGAAGCTTTCTTCGCTGCCTTCAGTTTCCTTCGCGATTTCATTTTTTCTCCTCCCCGGTTTCGAGAGTAACACCTCCCGATCCTTCGATTGGGAAAAAATATCCTAATCGATGCTTTGTACACGACGTTTCGACGAGGGAAACGTAATTCGATTCGGCGAATTTCTACCAACGGTATTCGCGTTTTATCATCGAGAAATCCTTCGGACAGTCCTACCGGCGCTTCCGTTTTTCCAGTCGCGTTGTTCCAATCGAAAACGAACGGTATGCACTTGCAAGAACGCTGTGCACACAGCAAGAAGGTAATACCCAGTCGCGCCGTCTATTGATTTCTTTTCAAACGTAAAAACCCTTGCATCGAGAATTATAAATATCGGCCTCCTCCAGGCTCGTGGGAGGAGAAGAAAAAAAAAAAAATATTCAGGTTACAGAGGGATAGCGTGGCTAACGTTAATATCGCGTTCCAGTGACACAGAATTAACGGCAACACACTGATATTTCTTCCAGCACCGGTATCATAAATCGCGCACTTCGCAACGAGTGGCCTCTAAAGAAAGATACGCGAGATCCGCTGGATTTGTATGCATTCCCGGCCGATAAGTTGTTGACTGTACATGGTCCCCAATATCGCCCACGGAGTCGTTCGCGATAATGTTCCCGACGGCCCGACCTTTCCACGGCGATCAACTGGAATTCGCGAAATTACACGTCAAATCCGGGATTGGCGATTTAAACTTCGCCCCTTTTCCCTCTTTTCCTTTTCCATTCGGATGAAAGAGGCGAAGAGATGCGACGTACTATAAATACGACACGCCAATAGTGCATCGATAAAGGAACGACGTCGATAATAAATTTCGTTCGAAATACGTTCCATTATTTTATATTCTAATTACAGAGTGTGTTAATGTTATAGCATTGCCAAAAATAAAACTGTACAGATCAACTATGTGAGGAACATTTTAATTCTCTACATCTTCTTTGTTTATCATTTTGTCACCGTGTGATTTCAATCTAATAAGTTCTTTCATCGCTTACGTTTTATTTCGTTATAATTTCTGAACAGTTAGAGTATTATAATTGTATTAAATCGAGTGTGCGGATACTCGAGCGATTGTTTAACAAGCCACGAGCCATCAGGGCCTTTTAGTAGCTGGGATCGCTTGGCAGCAGACTCCCATTAGCCATAGGGACCACTTCGAGCTCTGGACCTTCGCGACCCTGAGGACCATCTGGCCTCTGGGTCCCTTTAACCCCAGGGATCATTTAAGGGTCCTTGGTAACCTGGACGTCCATATGGTCGTCAGATTTGAATGTCTCTATATCCGAGAAGACGACAGCGTCAATGTGATCCTGACGTCCCGATACCTTGCGTTAGGAAGTCTTGACGTCTCTGGAATCTTGGGTATCGGCGATTCTATCTTCTAATTGAGTTTGGACGTTATATCAACCATTGACGGGAGGATATTAGTAAGCACAGCGCGGCGTGAATCGCGTGTATCTTGACCCTTCTTGGGTTCGCGTCCCTGTGAACCCGTATCAGAGACTCGTGATTTCCTCCATCGTGTCTGACAAACTTGTGGATATCCGTCCTTTCCCATCGTCACGTAGGTAGTGCTATTATATTTCCTTCTTCTATCCGTATTAGATCTAACCGGTGATCGTGATCTTCGCTCCCAACACCTCGTTATCCACCTTGAATTCTACGAATCCAGTGACACTTTGGGTCACAGGATTTCGGGGTAAAAAATTAAAAAAATAATAAGATGCACGAAAATTTGATCGCGTTTCAAATTAAACGAAATTGATATATTTTAGAACCTTCACGACTCTTTCAATAATGTATATACAGTTATCGTTCAAATTTCGTTAGATCATTTGGTTTAATTATGATGTATATCTGAATATTTTCAAATACTTATGAACTTGTGACACTGTATGGTAGCGTACGATAGCAATAAACTAATCGACAGAGTAGCGATTAAATTGTCAACATACTTGAAGCGATTTGCAAGATGCAGATGTTCCTCTTATGCAACAGAAAACGATTTCGTCGTGCTGTCTGTTGCACGATACACGCTACAGCGTATCCATATTTCAAACGTCACACGCATATATCACGCAAGATAGGCGGATTTCTTTCCCATTAATTCTATACGCCCCACGTGCGCCCGATATTTTATTCCCGCCTGCGACATTACTTAATATGCATTAGCCATTTACGGACAAACGTAATCGCGGTATAAAAATTCCGGCTCTGTTTTTTTCCAAGCGTCCCGTTGTTATTGACGGCACTGAAAATTGGCTCACGTTCCGAGGCACGTCTTAACCGCGTCTTTATATCCGACAGGGATCCCGGTAATGCGAGAAATAGAGCCCAAGAGGCTAGTAACCGTTTCCATCCGAAAACGACGTTTTATCGATTGTTTGCGGTTCGTTGTACGCATTTTTGCGCATTTCAAACGCTCGTTTGGCTCTATCGGATTGCCTGTCTGGCTGTGTATTACGACCGAGTCGCGTGCTAAATCCTGTACTACTATATATCGACTCGTACCACTCGCGTTAATAATTGTCGCAACGGCGAAAGTGCTCGTGTTTTCTACTGCGAAGAGAACCGTGTCGTTTGAGCGGTAACGTGGACGAGGTACGAAAGGCCGACACGGATTTCCGCGAAGTCATGGACCCCGTTAAATCGCGGAATTGGCGGATATGCGGATACTGTAATGCGGCCATCGATATCGAGCGTGCTTCGCGATACAATGTTATTATCGATTATCTCCATGTTTATAATACGCGCACGGTTTGTAATATCACATCTCGTTATTATGTTACGTACACGTAGCAGCATTATCCGAATTGTCGGCCGCGAGATAAGCCTTTCGCTGATCGTTAATGAATACTCGATACGTGTATCGACAATTCCTACGCGTATTTCCGCCCTGCCGATTGTTTTTTAGAGTCGAAACGAGGCGGATAATGGCGTTAAAAATATCAATTCCGGTTTGAGCGGGTCGATTATACTCCTCGGAAATTCGTCGAAATTAGGTGTCGGATTTTGAAGCTGTTATTTTTCTAAAGAAATTAACCCTTTGCACTCGAAAAGCGAAATGATGATGATTAATATATAAAATTGAAAAGTACGCAACGATGCTTGGAATATCAATGTAAAATAATTTTATGTTTTAATTTG